>LBNU01012263.1:56508-79271 GCA_014162995.1 Artemisia annua
CCGCATTTCTTTTCTCATGCGGCAGGTTTAGTAGGAAGCTGGGTTATGGACGAAGGCTTTGCTTTTGGGCTTAGAAGACTTCACCTTGTAGCATTGGACTGGACTTAGAAGTGACTAGATATTATGAGATTGGGCTTAGTCTGAGTTGGGCTTTGTTTTGTATTTTAACCTTTGTTTTTGTTTTAATTTTGTTGTAACCTTGTATCTTTTGCTTATTGTATGAATCTCCGTTTCACTTGTGTTCTGATTTGACTCCATTATGAACACTTTAGCCCTTCTCAGGTTGGGGTGTTACAACAATGGTGGTTAGGGTTTGTGTGGTGGAAATGGAACCGCGGGGTGAAGGAGGTGACAAGGAGGTGATGCACCTCCTTGTGTGGCTGCTAGGGACGTGCTAGGGTGTGTGCTAGGTCTAGGGGAGGTGCTAGGGTGCTTGGTTGTAAGATTTGAGGTGATTAAGTAGCTTAGTTCTAAGGTTTAGGTTTAGTTTTGTCTTAGTTTTGCTTAAGGAGAGATTAGGGTCTAGCTTAGGGTTTAGTGCCTAGATTAGGGTCCTATGAGTGCTTAGTGGCTAGGATTAAGTCCTAAGAAGCTTATACTAAATGGTGGTAGCTTATGGGAAAGATTTGGGAAGGTTTAACCTAGTTTCCGGGAAGTTATAACCTAGTTATGGTTTTGTCCTTAAGAGACTTGTACCTAAGCTCTAAGGGGTTGTACTAGTGTCTAAGGGTGCTAAGATATCCTATTGTTCCTAAGGTAACTCATACATAAGCCTTGAACACTTTCAAACTAGTTTAGATAAGCATATAGGGTTTAGTAAACACATAGGCCTAATTAGGGATTAATTAGGGTTTATTAGGGTTTTGTGATGAGTTTAGTGTGTTAGATTAGTAGATTACTTATTGTGATGTTGTTGTGATCTTATGCTTGACATACCAGGATTTATAGGATGTGTGGGTAGAGATATTTGGCTTGTGTGGATACGTGAGCAGGTCTAGAGAGTCTTGTAAGTAGTGAATGCACATAAAAAGGCAAAAAATTTACCTGTGAAATACCTACTATAGGTATTTGAAATTAGAATGATAGTGATGAGATTTTGTAGGTTGTTATAGCTTGTTCTTTTAAATCATGTTTAGACACTATTGAAGAACTTAAAGCTAGGAATGAAAGTCTTAGACAAGAAGTTGAAAGCCTAAAACTTGATAACTTAGGTTACAAAGTAGGAATTCAAAATGTTGAAAGAAGACTTGATACCTTAAAGAGTGTGAGTTTGAATATGTTGATAGGATAAACATACAGGATGGTGAGCTTTTTCTTTAAAATCATGAAATAGAAGGGCTTAAGAAAAAGTTAGTAGAAGCAGAACAGGCTAGGGATGCAGCTCTTGCGGAAAAAGATAATCATATTGTTAGAGTTGAAAAACAAAAATATGCTACTACTGTCATAGATAAAACAATTAAATGTCAATTAATGAGAAAAGGTAGTGGCATAGGATATAATGAAGTGGCACGTCCAGTAAAAATTGCTTTTGCACCACTTGCTAAGGAGTTGTCATTCATAAGTGAGGTAGGTATCAACAAACCTGTAGGTGAAACCAGTAATGCTAATAATGAAACACCTAAGGTTGATGATAAAAAGTTTTCAGATGCTCCAATCATTGAAGATTGGGTGTCAGATAGTGAGGATGAACAGGTTGTGTTAACACAAAGTGATAAAAAGGAAGAAATTCCTAAAGTTGATGAGTTTAGAGTTAATCAGGTTAGATTTCTGAAACCTGTGCTAGGTCATGCTATGTCTAGGAAAGTTGTTTAATATAATGAAGTACCTAGACATCATATGAAAAGGTTTAATAACAGACCTAGCTAGGGGTAATCAAAGAAATTTCAATAACCTAGTTTCACATAAATTAGGTCATGAATTTCATATTAGGAAGAAGGCATGTTATAAATGTTGTAGTTTTGAGCATCTTATGATTAACTGTAATGACTACCAAAAACCTGTTTGGAACCAACATACAAGAGTGAACCATCAAAATTTTTCAAAAAAGGCTCACTCTCCTTCTAAAAGAAACATGGTTCCCAGGGCAATATTGATGAGATCTGGTGCAACTAGGTCAATTGTTACTGCTCAAACTAAAAGGCCTTTTCATACTAATACAGCTGGTCCTACTGCTAGTTCAAAAGTATATTCTACTGCTAAGGCAAAAGATTCTACTATTGTACCTAAAGTCATAACAGATTCAGTTATTGGAAACCATTTTTATGCTGTAAAGGCCTCAGCTTTCTGGAGTTGGAAACCAAAATCAAATGCTTTAACTCAAGTTTCCAATAACATCAGTGCATCAATGGACCTCACCAAATATGACTATGTTGATGCACAAGGCAGATCCAAGTCAGTGATGGCTTGGGTCCCCAAGAGAAACTAATTTCTCTATTTTTCATGAGCAGGAAAAAATCCAAGATGAGCTAAAAGATAAAGGTATTGTGGATAGTGGATGCTCTGGACATATGACAGGTGACATGTCCCAACTTGAAGATGTTGTGCCAATGGATGGAGGATATGTTGCTTTTGGGAATGATCCCAAAGGTTGTAAGATTGTAGGTACAGATACAATAAGAACAGGGAATTTGGATTTTGAAAAAGTGTATCTTGTAGAAGGACTTAAGTTTAACCTCTTTAGTGCCTCACAGATGTGTGACAAAAGGAACTTTGTTCTTTTTACTGACACTGAATGTCTTATCCTTTCTCCTGACTTTAAGTTTCCAAATGAAAAATTTGTGCTACTAAGAGTTCCTAGAACTGATAACATATACAGTGATCATATAAAGAACATAGTTCCCAAAAGAGCTTTGACTTGTCTTCTTGCAAAGGCCACTGTTGATGAATCCAAATTATCGCATAGAAGACTTGGACACTTGAATTTCAAAACTATGAATAAATTGGTCAAGGGTAACCTTGTTAGAGGTTTACCTACAAAAGTTTTTGAAAATCTTGAAACCTGTGTTGCCTGTCAAAAGGGTAAACAACACAGAGTCTCTTTTAAGTCCAAAGTTGTGAACACAATTACCAAGCCTTTACATTTGCTTCATATGGATTTATTTGGACCTGTTTATGTGCATAGTCTGAATAGGAAGCAATATTGCCTAGTATGTTACAGATGACTTCAGTAGATTTACATGGGTGTTCTTTTTAGGTTCTAAGGATGAAACAGCTGAGATTCTTAAGGAATTCATAACTAGAATAGAAAACCTAGTAAATCATAAAGTTAAGATAATCAGATGTGACAATGGAACTGAATTTAAGAATCATAACATGAATCAATTCTGTATTGGTAAGGGTATTTTAAGACAGTATAGTGTGGCTAGAACTCCTCAACAAAATGGTGTAGCTGAGAGGAGAAATAGGACATTGATTGAGGCTGCTAGAACTATGTTGTTAGACTCTAAATTACCTATATCTTTTTGGGCTAAAGCAGTGAACACTGCCTGCTTTGTGCAAAATAGGAGTAAGGTAGTTAAGCCTCACAATAAGACCTCTTATGAGTTATTTCATGGTAGGAAACCTATGATAGCTTTCTTTAGACCATTTGGGTGTCCTATCACCATCTTGAATACCAAAGACCAGTTAGGCAAGTTTGATGAGAAGGCTGATGAAGGTTATTTTGTTGGATACTCAATAAATAATAGAGCTTTTAGGGTATACAACAAGAGAACTAAACATGTAGAGGAGAATTTGCATATTAGGTTTGATGAAAATACACCTAATGTTGCAGGGAAAGGACCAGAGTGGCTCTTTAATATTGATATGCTAAACAAGACTATGAATTATGAGCCAGTGATTGCAGGTGCAGACACTAACCATGTTGCAGGTACACAAGCTAATGGTTCTGCAGCTACAAGTGCTAAGGAGTAAACACCTCAAGAGGAGTTTGTTTTGATTGAAAAGTGGAAACTTGGTCCTACTATTATTCCCACTCAGGAGAACAAGTGTTCACAATATGATGATGTACAAGATTCTCCCAAGGGAGATGAGGAAGGTGGTTTAAAATCTTCTGGTGATGCAAAGGTGTTTGATGAAGAACCACATTTGAATGATGTTCTGAAGGTTACAAAGGAAACTTGTTCTAGTAGCAGCATTTTTGATTCTGCTGCTACACCAAAAGACTCTGCTGCTGGGCATAGTTATTCTACTGCTACACTAAAGTTTCCTACTATTGACACACAGGGTATATCTTTTGCTGATCCAACTTACCCTGATGATCCTTGATGAGGCGAAAAGTGTTACGCTTTTAGTGGGTCATTTAAGCCCTAATCCGTAATTATTTGATCAAATATTGCCTTAAATCGTTCCTTTTGTCATTTTAGGTACTTTGAAGAGGAATTCTGGAAAAGGAAGCATTTTGGACGTTTTTGGAGCATAAAAGTGAAGAAAACGACAAAGTCAAATTATGCTGAAAACAGTACCTGATGGCGTCACGTTCTATCGTGTGACGGCGTCACGCTTTGACAACATGAAGGATGATTTTTACACTAGACGCCCCAAAGAAGATTAGAAGGGGACGGCGTCACGTGTTGGAAGATGTAGGTCGTCACGTTTTGTCATAAAGGGAGACGGCCCAAAGAAAATTACAAGGGGACGGCGTCAGAAGTGGATCTGAGCAATCCGAATAGTGTTTTGGCGGCGAGATGACGGCGTCAGACCCTAAAAGCTGACGCCGTCACAATGTAAAATCTATATACAGTTTTCTAATTTTCATTCATTGTGTGCAACTTTTGGGAACAAAACCCTAGCTCGTTTTTCTACTGTAATTTCAAGGGTTTTCCACCCTTGAACCTTGGATGCTTAATTGAAGATAAGTCTCTTCCAAATCATTCAATATGTCTATGTATTGTGTGATTATATCTTATGTTTGTCTTTCAATTAACATGCTAGGCTAGGTCTTTATTGTGTTTGCTTAGATCTAATGAAACCTAGCTATTGATTATAGGTTGTTGGTTTGCTTGTGATTATCGTGGGTGGGTGAAGTCGATGTTAGGCTTAAGAAAACTGGCTAACCTCCTATACGGTAACTTGCTTGAACGTCTTAAGAAACATGAATCGGATGTGTACTACGATTATTTGGTTGTATTTAATGCATGAGCGAATTCTAATGATCCCATGTTAGGAGCTTTTAGTCGGCTCGACATAGGAGTGAAGTAGGAGCTTATAGAGTTAGGGAAGATCGTACACGGCCCTACGAATGGTTTAAAGGAATACAACCCGTCATCCACGTAATTACAATAAACCAACTAACATATAAAAGATAGCTAGGAAGTAAGGAAATCTAAGTAAACACATATTTCTCCCATATAAGTTTCACAACCACTTAATTTTCTTGTTATTTTATTTTATTTGCATAAGTAGTTATATGGGTTAGTTGACTAGCAACTAATTCCGCCCACTCCTCTATAACCCGAGATTTTTACTTGCTTTCTAAAAAATATAAAAATACAAAAAGAATCATCCTTCAACCCTTAGACCTAATTAGAGTAGCTTTTTAAGCCTTACGACACTATTCTCTGAGAGAACGATCAATCCCCCGGTACTTGCCACTTCACTATACTACATCGGTCAGGTACACTGCCTGGTGGGGACTGCAAGCTTCTCAAGATCCCTTGAGAGGTAAAACCCTAGTGCGTGGTCGCAATCCCGCGCATCAAAGTTTTTGGCGCCGCTACCGGGGAATAGTTATTGTTTAGGTTGAAAATTTTATTTTTACTTAAGTCTACTCATTAGATTCCTTTCTAGTGAGATTTTTATTTTATTTTATTTAACACCCCCATTTTCACGGTTCACAGCAGATTTAGGGTTGGGGTATTGCTTCATGGAATCACAGTTACAGTAATAGAAAATGACTCGAAAAGAGACGTTTTTAGAAATTTCGTTATCATTCATTAAATTATCAGAGTTTTTATAGTAAAAGATATACTTTTACTATTGATGAGGTCCCAAAGTCTAGGTGAAATGTTATGTTTGAATGATAACCGGTTTGAAAGTCCTCCAAGTTCAGTGCCTCCTTTTGCCATAACTCCATAATAGTGATATACCTAGGATACATGCTTAAANAGTGCCTCCTCCTACCATAACTCCGTAGTAGTGATATACCTAGGATACATGCTTAAAAAGTCAACACTAGGTGTTGAGTGAGAGTCATAGGTTTAAGTGATAGTGAATACAAGTTCAACAGGGTTCAGTTGTTACACCCTTCAAGGAAAATGTAATGTGTGTGATAATTGCAATTTATATACAATTATCAAGAGTGGGGTATGTTGCACTAAGCTCATGAACCAGACGTTAACAGTCCGGGTCATGGGGTCTGCAAACCAACCATGAGGAGACGGGAAGGATAACTTTGCCAAAGTTAATCCTTTAGATAGGGTTCAAATATAGTACTTATTGATACCCTCCAGTGAGAGTGTCACACCCCGCTAAAGCGGAAACACGAGGTGCAACAGCTCATAGTACATCGCATAAGTCATAGGTAACACCATACAAGATTTAAAGGAAAACATCATATTTTACAATAAGTTTTTATATTGTTAAAAATATAAGACATAATACATTTAACACAAGTTCCCAACGATAACATCTGTTTTTAAACTTTTGCAAAAGATAACATGATATAAGTAAAAGAGTGCCCATGCAATGCATCCGAAAATCACCACTTACTTCTGATCACCTGAAAAGCATGATAAAACAGGTCAACTATGGCCATAGTTGGTGAGTTCACATGTTTAAGTACACCAAGTAGTTTTCAAAATGAAATTATCAATTGGTTGTCGAGTTGCAAAAAGGTCCATTATGTATACCGCGTGTTTATGCCTTTAGAGGTCCACTATTTAAGCCGATTCGGCCAAAAACTTGCCCCTACAAGTAACATGCTCTAACCTAGCATGGAAAGGTGATACTATGCACTCAGGTTAGTGGGAGTGAGGGGATGGCTCTACCCCTAATAGCACTATCCATAAATATCAACGGCTCGTCCCGTATAGTGGGAGTAAGTTAATAAGTAGTGTTGTTCCAGGGGACTTTCACAATTGTTCTCAAGTGTCAAACATAAGCATCAATTTGCATAGATGGTATGATAAGGGTCCGTTATGTGATTTAATTAATCATGAAATCTTCTTAACTAGTAGGCTTAATCTTAATGTTAGTGTGGCTGAGCTTATTAGAGATGGTCAATGGAAATGGCCAAGAGAATGGAATAATAGGTTTGTGGAAGTGACTGATATTCCGGTTCCTAAAATTAATGTCGATATTGAAGACAAAACTGTTTGGATTAACAGCAAAGGAAAGGAAAAGAAGTTTGGTGTCAAAGAGATATGGAAAGAAATAAGGCCTAGAAGTGTTAAAGTTATTTGGTCTAACCATGTGTGGTTTTCGCAATGTGTTCCCAGTCATTCATTTATTCTCTAGATGGCAATTAAAGGAAGGCTCAAGACTCAGGATTGAGTTTCAAGATGGCTAAATATTAATGATATGAAATGTGTGTTCTGTAAAAGTGAAAAGGATTCTCATAGTCATCTGTTCTTTAGCAGCCCTTTTTCCAGAAGGCTTTGGGAGAGGTTGAAAGGTATGGCTATGCTTAATAATATCTCTAATACTTGGGATGAAATTATATCTAGTATTTCTAATAGACCTGCTAGGAATAGTATAAGAAGTGTAATTCAGAGGTTAGTGTTAGGAGCCTCTGTCTATTTTGTTTGGCAGGAAAGAAATCTCAGATCTTTTGGTGATTCTAGTAGAAGTGAAGATGAACTGTTTAGAACTATTGTTGATACTGTTAGGCTGAGGATTATGGGGCTTAAAATTAAGGTTTCCAAGGATGTATTACATGCTGCTGAGGTATGGAATTTTCCTGTGGAGAAGAGGATCAAATATAAGGACATTTTAGATGAGATTTTGAGGGATGACATGGATATGGATGGTGAAGGTCAGACAAGAGTCAAGTCTCATAATAGTGTTTCTGATGGACTTTAAGGCTTTAAAGTGTGGTTGGGTTAACAGTTCCCACAATGGGACTGGTTTTTGGAAGTGTAATGAGATTTATGACAGTGATGATCTTGGACAGCTTAAGGTCTTTATTGGATCTACTTATGATGCTTTAGCTGGTTATATTGGATGGGTATTTTGTGAGGTTATATAATGTGCAGGACTGGTGGTGCTATGGAATTCAGGTTTCCTACTCATTTTGCATCTTTGGTGAAGGTTTTGGAGTGTGTTGTACTCTTTTTGTCCTTCTCTATGGTTTTGCCCTTTGGGTTTTACATAGGAAGGTTTTTAAGGAGGCAAACAACTCCAAGGTTGCTATACTTGCTTTTCCCTCTGTTCCTGGAGTGATGATATTTGGATTGATATGTGGTTTTGAAGTTATGTTGTATTGTTCTGCTGCTGATCTATTATCTATTTGTATTTTAAATCTAATTAAATTAGTCTTGGCAGCCTAGCTTACTATGTGTTGTCATCATATGGTGATGTTTGGAGGTGCATTGGTTGGTCCCTTTGCACTGGCCCATGTATTCAGAGTATGTTGATGACACTAGTTCAAGCACCCTTACATGCCTAGACTGATTTTATTGGGTATCTTAGACTATTATTTTCTGTATTAGTAATAGTTTTAGTTATTGCATATTTTGTATTTGAGCTAGGGTATTGTCCTATGCCATTTCTTTTATGGTGCAAAGTGTGGAAGCTAGGGATGTATCTTAGCTTTTGTTAACACTTTGTGTTATTTATTTTGTACTGCCTTTTGGCATCTTTTTACTTAATAAAGTTTACCTTTAAAAAAAAAAAAAAGGCGGGAGTACAAGTACAAGAGCGATACAACGTCTATTCACTAAGCAACCCTCAAACGTAAGCCTCCTAGACACGACCTATGGCAAGTAAAAATACTTATAAAAATCTAAATGATATGCTCAGATAAAGAACGACAACTAGCTACGTCACCCATTTAGATATGTCAAAATATGTTACTTTATTGCATAATCTAAACATTGTGGTATTTACCATGTACATAGAAGTTAATATATATATATATATACACGAAAACCAAATTATATGAAAGAACTGCGAAAACCACATTTTTATAACTAATAATACATAATGTACATCATTTAATGCTCCATAGCGTTTTGTTTTTTTATTAAATTCAAAAAGGTATAACAGTAAAAGACATTTTCATATTAATTTTTATTTTTATTTTTATAATTCCCGTTCTTTATATATCTTAAAATTCGGATTTTTTTTTAATGCTAACATTTTTTCAAATAGTCATGGTGCATACATTTTTTTTTCCTTTTTTTAAGCAAAGGTGCATACATGTTTTTTTTCCCTTCAAATAGTAAAGGTGCATACATGTTTTTTTAGTTACCATTTTTTTTATCAACCTACCAATACTTNAAAAAGGCGGGAGTACAAGTACAAGAGCGATACAACGTCTATTCACTAAGCAACCCTCAAACGTAAGCCTCCTAGACACGACCTATGGCAAGTAAAAATACTTATAAAAATCTAAATGATATGCTCAGATAAAGAACGACAACTAGCTACGTCACCCATTTAGATATGTCAAAATATGTTACTTTATTGCATAATCTAAACATTGTGGTATTTACCATGTACATAGAAGTTAATATATATATATATATACACGAAAACCAAATTATATGAAAGAACTGCGAAAACCACATTTTTATAACTAATAATACATAATGTACATCATTTAATGCTCCATAGCGTTTTGTTTTTTTATTAAATTCAAAAAGGTATAACAGTAAAAGACATTTTCATATTAATTTTTATTTTTATTTTTATAATTCCCGTTCTTTATATATCTTAAAATTCGGATTTTTTTTTAATGCTAACATTTTTTCAAATAGTCATGGTGCATACATTTTTTTTTCCTTTTTTTAAGCAAAGGTGCATACATGTTTTTTTTCCCTTCAAATAGTAAAGGTGCATACATGTTTTTTTAGTTACCATTTTTTTTATCAACCTACCAATACTTTTATAAACACAAATTAAGAACATAAATCATTATAAAAAGAAAAACAAGATTGATATACTTAAATGTTACATTTCGCTTTATTACAAGTACAAAAAAAATGAAATAATCATATATCTCCAAAGGTCGCAAATCTTCATGTATAATCGTGTTCATCCACTTCACGGTCTTGAATGATATCATCATCTTCATCAATCAATCTGAAACAAGCATGCACGAAAACAATTAAACCACAAACAAATAAGAAACGAAAATTAATCACAACAACTAGCATAACGCATATGCACAATCATGTGTATATTAAACTAATGATGTAAACATGTTTTTTAATCATAAACACAAAACACATATGTTTTATAATCCAAAACACAAAACATATATGTTTTATACGTAAACATATATGTATCTGTCCCAAAACATATATGTTTAATAATCCAAACACAAAACATATATGTTCATGAGTACATGTATGTTTTAGAAAACACGCTTGTTTGGCAAACACGAAGTCTTTAAAAAAAAGAATTACTCTTACTAAATAAAAACTTGTTTTTAAAACATACATGTTGTAAGCAAATATGCTCATGTAACAGTTCAAATAAAAACACAAACGAAAAGAAAATATGCTCATGTACATGTGTTCGAATAAACTTATGGAGCGTTCAGAAGAACAAAATAATTGGTGTTTTATTAAAATCAAACCACAAATATGATTTTATAATAAAAGAATTCTTACACATAAATTTCTTTAATTTTTAAAGAAAAAAGTTTATACCAGAAAACTGATATGTGATTGGTCATAGATTTAAATGTGTGACTACAACTAATTAATGGGCCATTATTTCTTTAACCTAACGAAGAAAGCTACTACTCAAATAATTAAAGGCATTCATAGTAATTTGGATGTTTTTTTACCAGATCTAACCAAGTAGCATTTATATCTTTAAAAGATATTACTAATCCCTATGATTTTTTTTTTTTTTTTTACATTCACATACTTAAAACATTCTTCCTCATTGCTTCATGTTTTGTACAGTATTAGTGGAGAAAAAAACATTACGAGAAACCCACCAATCCCATTTCTCCTGATGTTATTTTCACTAAACACAACGAAGGCATGAATTGCAAACAATCAAATAAGAAACATACCTTAAATTGTAAAACCTTCACATGAATTAGTGGGTTTCACCTCATGACCAATTCATGTTCAAACCACCAACCATAAACTCTTTGATCTGGAAAAAAAAAAAGTTTTAGTGTGAACAACCGAATTGGAGATGAAAAAAATTACGATTTGTAAAACGATTTGAAGAACGAATATGAAAAACGAATTGGAAAAAAAAATAACGAACCATAAACTTTCCATGAAAGAAGTCGTAAATGATTGTGCCTTAAGTTAGATTGTTGGTGGTGAAACGTTGAAGAAGATAGATCTGGAGAAATAATTATATGAAGAAAGATAGGAATGTGGGTGGAGGCTAGGGTTTGTGGGAGATTATGTGAGAGAGAAATGAGTTATAAAATAAAATTGATTCTTTGATTAAGTAAAAAAAAAAAGGACGGTTTTTAGAATACTAAAAGGGTAAATTCCTATAATACCCTTTTTCATTTAATTAATTATATTTGTTTCCATTTTAATTACCAAACTGCCACATTCATTTATAACCATTGATCTTATCATCCTAGGATCAAAAGGTGGTTCTCGCAGTTCTTGCAGATAAAAGTGGTTCTCGTAAGAAAGTTACACCGGGTCCCTTTCTTGCGAGAACCACCTTATCTGCAAGAACTGCGAAAACCACCATTTTACAACTAATAATACACAATGTACATCATTTAATGCTCCATAGCATTTTGTTATTTTTAATTACATGGTGCATGCATTTTTTTTTTTTGAAATAAGCAGAGGTGCATACATGTTTTTTTTCCTCCGTGCATACATGTTTTCAATTAGTCAAAGTGCACACATGTTTTTTTTTCCAAATAGTCAAGTTGCATACATGTTTTTTTAGCTAACATTTTTTTTATCAACCTACCAATATTTTTATAAACACAAATTAAAGAACATAAATGATTATAAAAAGAAAAACAATATTGATATAATTAAATGTTACATTCACTTGATTACAAGTACAAAAACACATGCAATAATCATATATCTCCAAAAGTCGCAATTTTCTTCATGTATAATCGTGTTCATCCACTCCCGGTCTTACATGATATCATCTTCATCAATCAATCTGAAACAAGCATGCACGAAAACAATTAAACCACAAACAAATAAGAAATGAAAATTAATCACAACTAGAATAACGCATATGCACAATCTTGTGTATATTAAACTGATGATGTAAACATGTTTTTTAATCATAAACACAAAACATATATGATTTATAATCCAAAACACAAAAAATATATGTTTTATACGTAAACATATATGTATCTCTTCAAAACATATATGTTTTGTGTTATATGTTTTATAATCCAAACACAAAACATATATGTTTTATAATCAAAACATACATGTTTCTACAAACCCCATAAATCTCATCCTAAACACTAACCGAAACCTAATTAGTTTTCAAAGTTCAAACATTTAAAAACTCGACTAATTATCACGTTTATAACAATTCAAACTCTCATAAGTCAAAAGGAATACATCGTCTCCTATACTTTAAGAAAAAAAGATTCAGAAAGAACCCAAAATCATACAAACTATTAATAAATAAAGCACTTAAAAAATCAATTTTTATAAAAACATCATTACCTCATTTTAATAAGTTATTAAACTAATAAATAAACTCCTCCATATAAGTTTTGATGTGTGGTGCGTCGAAGATCAGACACCACCCCATCTTTGGTTTCAGTGACACAACAATCACCATTAAGTATTAAATATTCATCACTAAACTATGTGAAAATACTTTTCATTACTTTTGTACTAACATTTAATTTTCATAAGCGTTGAATGGAAGACGTCACCAACAAAGGCTTCACTTCTCATTTGGTTTGAATGGAAGATGTCACACTAATCACACGAATCATAATGTAAATCGTTCAGTATATTGATGTGATTGAGAACCATTTGAAACAAAACACAATAAACATTAAGGGAATTTACCCGCGACAACGGCAGTTCTATTGGCGCCGGCGGCGCATATTCCGGCAGCAGCAGCGGTGCATAAGAATCGGTCTAAAACACGGTTAGATGGTTCTATTGGCGCCGGCGGCGCATTGCCGAAAATCACCACCAAACAAAACGACTTTTCCGCCAAAAACACGGTTAGATGGTTGATTATCGTCTGACCTAAAAATATCTCGTAATGTCCTATCAAATGCTTCATAGCAATATGACTGTAGCATAGGAGCCTCGTCCCATATTATGAGCTTTGCCTGACGTATCAAATCAGCAAGGTCACTGTCAATCGGTATGTTGCACATTGAATCTTCTACTATCTTGATCGGTATTGCAAACCGAGAATGTGCAGTCCTTCCTCCTTCCAACAGAAGAGCTGCAATACCGCTTGAAGCCACATTTAAGACTATCTCGCCCTTTGAACGTAAAGCAGTAGACATTGTTTTGTAAAGATAGGTCTTCCCAGTACCACCGTATCCATATACAAAGTACATTCCACCTTTATTTTTGTCTACCGCATCCATAACAGTTGAATAAATATCCTTTTGTTCAGATGTCAAGCTACCGTACAGTGTATTGTGTTGAACCTTTAATTCATCTTTATTGTACGCTGTCTCGTCAAATATAAGTCTGTTATAACCTTCCATAGTATATTCGTCATTCGGATACGGCATTTGGCTGATTTTCTTTAGACTCTTATTGTTACAAAGTAGCATGTGTTCGATGTAAGTTAGACATATATTATACTTTTGCGTGTCTGAAAGGATCAGCTCTGCAATGTCAAATAAAACAAAGTTAGTATACAAATCTGTTTAATGTTGTCAATATGGTTATGTAACCATTAGGTGTGGTATGCGTCTGTATTCAGTCTAATTATATGAGGTGGTAAAAAATAAATAAAACATACCAGGATCATTCCTCTTAAGGCGCTCACAACGCTCAACGTCATCAGCCAAAACATGCCAAGTTTTTTCCCATACGACCTCCGGCCGAGACATACTATCTGTCATTAGTAGCATGACAAAGAAAGATCTCAAATAATCGCCCATCCCCCATTGACTCGCTTCCAGTAGCCCATCAATGTACTCCTTGTCGTCTTGCAAAAGACCGCGTGCATAACATGCATCTCTATACGTGGGATACTCCACATTATCAAATGTTCTGATCTCTTCAAAACTCTGGGCACCTCTCACCTTGTTTAGCAATACACGTAAGTAGAAATATTCTCCCCAAGAAGGCGGTACGTGATGAATCCTGCCTAAACTTTCACCTCTTTGTCTTAAAGTCCAAATTCTTCTTTGCGAATTCCAGACATAAAATTTTGGAATCTCAACATATAGCAATGTCTGTGCAAATGTGTCGGTTTTGTTTAATTCCATCCACTGTAAAAATTTGGTCTCATTAACTGATGACTTTTCAAGTGTGTAGTCAATGCTATCACTTTCATCAAATATGACGGGTTGTTCATTCTTCAAATGAAATGGCAATCGTTCAACAGCTGGAGTCCTATAGTGAATATCAAATCCAAAAATACGCCAAGCTGCTTCACAAGCCGAAAGATATCTACAATCATAGAAATCCTTAATTTCGTCGATCTCTTCGCCATCTACAGCAGCAGTAACCCTGTCAGGACCTTTGTTGATATACTTGAACAAATACTTGATTGATCCAACCTGGTTGCACCATTCCACATTGATATGTGATTGGTACCGCTTGAGCAAGCCTGGGTTGTAAGGAACAACGAAACCGTTATGCAAATCTTTTCCACTTTTGTTGATAGTATTTCCGTCATTTCTTCTCTTATATATTGCATAACCATTGTCATCAATGACTGTCGTTTCGTTAAATTGCTTTGGAAAGTTCTTGGTACATTTGAAATCAACAGTGCAAGGACAACTTGGATTATCAACACCACATGGGCCATGCATCATGTGATCCGTAACAATCTGATACAACTCAGGGTCCTCGTCCTTATTTGGTATTTCCGCTGATATATACTTATCAATATTCGCTGTTGTGGTTATCTTATCTTCCGGTTTAAGCCACAGCAAGATGTGAGCGTGTGGTAGACCTCTCTTTTGAAACTCAATCGTGTAAACAGCTGCAACGTTAAAGAATACATTATGTAAAATGAGAATCAATAAGATAATAAAGTAAAATATGTGAGACATAAAGTAAAAATTATCAAGATGTAAAATGATAATAAATAAGATAATAAAGTAAAATATGTGAGACATAAAGTAAAAATTATCAAGATGTATAATGAGTTTACCTCCTTTAACACGTCCAAAGGTCCGTCGATCTTTTAAATCATGCATAAGACAGTCCAGCTTAATTTTGAATACGCGTGTAATTACATCCGGTCTGTCCTCGGATTTCAAACCTCTCTTAGCCATAAAACGATTGATCTCAGGCCAGTTAGGGTTGCATGTAAAGGTTATGAATAAGTCTGGATAGCCATAAAACTTGCAAATAGTCATTGCATCTAAATAGTTCTGCATCATATACCGGGGACTCCCGGTAAATGACGACGGCAACACCACTTTTCTGCCACGCAATTTAACCCCCGACTCTGGATTCTCTGCAAGTTTTGCAAGCTTAGAGTACGTTTCACTTCTAAGTTCCTTATTATTCTTTTTATTAAATGACATCCTTTCAGACTCAATCATTGTGTAACCATCTACAATAAATTGCTGAAATAGACGTCTTCCATTTAGCATCATAGAGAATTCATTTGGCCTTTCCTGTATGCGATAAGCAAACCACTCTTTCATTGTAACACGTGTTCCTTTGTTTTTTTCATCATAGTCCGTTATGCCAAAATGGAATATATTAGTGCGATAACCATCCTCGGCAAAAGGGAAAAGCAAAGGATATTGCATAGCGAGATAGGACGGATGCAGTTCACTGATCCTCTTAAGATCGCCATCTTGTCTATGGAGAATAATATCCCTTTTGTTTTTGGTTTCGTCAAAATCTCCAACTATTAATGCAGCCACCTCGGATGCAGTAGGTAGATTATAGTCTCTACCATCTCGCGTCCTTGTACCAATAAGCTTAAGCTTCAAACTTTGATCATCCTTAGTCCTGATACGTTCACCAGCCATACGAAACTCCTTGACCAACGGATTAATTGAATCAAGCATGTCACGTATATCTGAAGTTAGTTTCTGATCTAGCTGATTTGTATTAGAAGATGTGGAAGGTCCATTGCTGTAACACAAAAATTGTATAGTATTTGGTAAGTACAATTTGTGAATGAAAAATACAAAGTGTATGTATTAATCACCGGAAAAAAAAATGTTATAGTAATATAAATTTCACCTGACAGCTTGCATTCTGTTCTTAATCTCATTCTCAGTATCGAAGATATATAGTTGGGAAAACTTTGGCTCCTTTCCTTGCTCAGGCAAAAGGCTACCTGCCAAATGGTAATTCTCACCCTGTATGCGATAGCAATACGGACCACGTCCAACATTCACGGAAGTGTCTTGTTTAGCACCCATGGAAGTGAAGGCAAACATTGAGTTATAACGCCTGATATTGTCTATGAATGACGCGCTTTTAGGGTGTTGATTGGTAATAAGTTTTTTAAGCAACTCAGGTGGTTGTTTAACATCTTGTCCCAACTTAACCTTGCCTCTACCACAACATAGTGAATACGACTTGGAATTGTTATTTGTTGCACCTCGGAGAGTCTCGTTATACCATAGCAGTGCACCACATGATTGACATGAAAATGTTGGATCTCCATGATCAATGTAATCTGGTGTATATGATTATCGACTTTATGAACCATTTAATAGTATAAACATACATACTTAAAGGGTTACAAAATAAGTAATATTATGTAAAGTTATGAGTTTTGAACAAATTACCTTTGGAAATTCCCGAAAATGCGTGTCTTTGACCTGTTTTATCAACATCATTCTGAGGAGGACTGAAGTTAATACGACGTGCAGATTGGCGAGTAACCATTTTGGATTTAAGCTTCTGAGAGTTCTTTGTAAGTAAAGACGATTGGCCATGGGATACTGCATCATGTTTTAAAGGTGTCGAACCTGATACACAGTATATTATTAATTTACTATAGTGTTTTAAGATTGCTAATCAAAAAAGGTTTAGAGTCTAATAAGTATATAAAATCATACCTAAATTGAACTTGACGGGTGTATGGTTCCGAAACCTTGATCCATTATTGTTACGTATAAATGTCCCTATTAGCATCTCTAAAATATAAGCAATGTAAATAGGGAAGATACTTTTTTAAAGAATATTTATGCTGTGATTTTATGATTATGATTTTACGGTAGATACCTTGGGATGTTGCGTCTGTATTAGCACAACCAATAACCGAACCGTTAGCTGCTGGAGTTAATGAGCCGAGATGCGTAACATCATGATGTGAATTACCTTATGTAAGTAACATTGATACAAATTTAGTATACACGTAATATAATTTTCATATAAGATTTATGAAAAAAGATGATTACTTGTTGATAGCGGATGTATCATTAGCACTTGCAAATATCTTCCAATATGTGACAGTGATATATTTTTTTTTATTAGTTATAAATCAAGCTTAAAACCAAATTAAAATATAAGTCCTACTAAATTTGTAAGCATGTTTTAGCCCTTGTCAAACTCATGTATTAAATTACAAAACGAAATTTACACATTTCGTGTTCACCAACAACAGACACAAGATATGCTCTAAAATGTTTTCATTTTTTTTTTTATATTATTATTAATAAACATTTTAACTACACAAAACTTGTTAAAAAAAAAAGACAAAAATACACCTTTGGTCCCTAAACTTTCACAAAAACATCACCGGGCACCCTAAGTTTGGATTTTCGTCGCCATGCATCCAAACATGCGATTTTTAGGCCGATTGCGTCCCTTGACCATGTTGGGCTCGGTCAACGCAACTTTTTTGTTAATTTTGCAAGGGTATAATAGGGAAATCAATTTTATGACTACACTTTAGTTTACTATACCCAATAGTTTATGCATTAGGGACCAACTGAGAACTATACTTTGTAAGTGGAGCCTATCTTTTCTGATACTCTAGTTAGACATTATTGCTGTGAAATGGTTTCTAAACCAGTAGTAACCAAACCCATTTACACACCATCATCTAGGAAACACATAACAAAATACTTGATAAAAACTAAAAGAGTTTGCGTTAACATAATTGATGAAAATGACAAAGTACATCAAAGAAAATTTACATATTCTTAAAACCTAATCATCTAATTTTGGAGATTTCTCCCTGTCAAATGCCAAGTGTGCATCTTCGTAAGATAATCCATCGAAGGGCACATCAGAAGAGTCATCTTCTTCTTCAGCAATGACAGCCTTGGACCGAGAAAACTCTTTCTCATCTTTAGCAAGCTGAATCCTTGCTTTTTTGGTTGCTTTTATCTTCCTTTCAGCAGTCCACCACTGCAACCAAACATTCAAATCCCATTGTTCTTCTTGACCTGCACATAATATACTATTATTAAACATCAAAAACTTAGAATATGTATTAGAGATTAAACATTGCATTATGAAAGTATTATTAGTCGTATCTAAAAGAAATGAATAAGAAATTTGTTGAAACCTTTACCTGCTTCTCCACGGCTGGAAGACTCTCCGTGCACACGTTTCTTCCTGAAATGAAAGAAACATTGGATTAGTAATATATAGAACTTTGTGAAAAATATAAAACCAAATCTGTACATAACGAATCTATGAACATACTTTGATTTTGTGTTACTTGAAGAACCTCTCAATCTCTTTTTATTTCTTGACATTGTGTATGATAAGTTTTTGCAGGTTTTTTTTAAAAAAAACTTTTGATAAGAAATGATTTATAAGTCATGGCAATGCGTTTAAAAAAGGGAATTTGGAATTCAAATCGTGTTTAATGATGGAATTTATGTTTCCAAAATGTAGATGTGAAATGATAATCATAGGGGTGAATTTTGGAAGACTGATAGCATTTAATGTTTTTTTTTCAATGTTTTAGTTGTCTAAAATATAGTTTCGTGCATTTAGTTATTTTTACACAAATTACAGCGTTGGTCCTTAAATTTGTCAAGTCAATGTAAAGAATAGTGAACACGTCACTTAATATTGGGCGGGAAGTTTAACTCTGGCAACGGCAATGTAGACAACCTTAGGGACCAAGTATGAAATAAATTTTGTTATTAAACCCCTTCACCGTCTCTTCATTGAGACGGTATTAAATTTAGCGCGTAACCCAATAAACCCATCAACAAGCTTTTCCTCACACATTTCCCATGGAAGGAGATTTCCCAATCTTGAACGAACTCATGGAAGTGGCCGATGTTGATCATCTCGAGAGGATGATAACAAAGTATAGGTTCGTTAAATAGAGTATCAGGGAAGATAGGCTCCACTTATAAAGTATAGTTCTCAGTTGGTCCCTAACACATAAACTATTGGGTATAGTAAACTAAAGTGTAGTCATAAAATTGATTTCCCTATTATACCCCTGCAAAATTAACAAAAAAGTTGCGTTGACCGAGCCCAACATGGTCAAGGGACGCAATCGGCCTAAAAATCGCATGTTTTGGACGCATGGCAACGAAAATCCAAACTTAGGGTGCCCGGTGATGTTTTTGGGAAAGTTTAGGGACCAACGGTGTATTTTTGTCTAAAAAAAAATCTTCCTTCGTTTAAAGCTTGTCCATAATTTAAAGATATAACTAAAAATGTTTTGGTCACTTGATATTTACAAAACAAGAATAGAATTATTCTTGACTAGCACTACTAGAATTTATGAAAGAAGAGTTATACCTTTTATGGTTCAAACTAGAGCAAATATTAACACTTTCTAACACCAATTCCTTTATAATTTTTCGGCTAAGATATGGAAACCCACTATATAATTCAATCTGCTCAACAACGTTTACTAGTAAAGTTATATGTTCTCTGTGTCTCCTTTATTTTATTTTTCTCTTAATTTAATTCTAATAGAGATAGTGACACTTAAGAACTTATATATATATTAAACGCTAAACATATGTGTAGCCAAGACATTATAAAGTTAGTTTGCCACCACAATGGCTAAATGATACGTGTCAAATATAATGGTGTGCTTAGCTGTCCAATGGTAACTAATAAAATCTACCGTGAACTTACTCACGAAGTTAAAATTATGCTTTGCACAATTAAGTTGAATGCTAAAGTGTATACAAAATGCCTTAAGTCTAAATTGTAAACGCGTAGGTGTAATATCAGGTTATACTCAAAAAATATATATATACATAAAATTGGACCAAGTTTTTAAATGTGGGTGACACTAACTATTTCAAAATAACTTGAGCATATCATTTATATTCAGTTAGTATTAAATAAAATTGTAGGTCGAGAGTATGTTCATAACGCGAGGGTGCCTAAAAAAAGTGAACACAAGATATGAAAAAGACCCGACTAACGTAAAGCTAGCTTAAAAGCACATTTTGAGTCAAAGGTGTTATAAAATATTATCGGTCACTAACCTGAGCCTAGACGGTTGTTATAGTATTTTCCCCGTTGAAAGGAATTTTGTCCCCAAAATTCAACTTGTTCCCTCTAGAGATGAGGGGTTCGTGAACAAGTATGGGTACTTGCGTTTGATTTCGTCCTCGCGCTCCCAAGTAAATTCAGGACCTCGTCGTGAATTCCATCGGACCTTAACGATAGGAATTCGGCTCTGCTTCAATCTCTTGACCTCACGGTCCATGATCTCCACTGGTTCTTCAACGAAGCGTAAATTTTTATCTATCTTGAGTTCATTTAGGGGCACATGTAAGTCTGTATCTGTCAGACATTTCTTCAGGTTTGACACATGAAACGTATCATGAATGCCGCTCATTTCTTGAGGTAATCTTAGTCGATAAGCTACATCACCAATTCGTTCAACAATCTCGAACGGTCCTACATACCTTGGTGCTAACTTGCCCCTTCTGCCAAATCGAACCATACCTTTCCAAGGGGATACCTTGAGTAAAACTTTATCGCCTACGTCAATTATCGGCATAGCTCTTTTGGCGATCTCTTGCTGCCTTGAGCTTCTACTTGATTTGAAATATCTTATCGGTTGTCTCCTGCACGATTTGCGGCCCAGTCGATTGAGTTTCTCCAACTTCAGCCCAAATGATAGGTGATCGACATTTTCGCCCGTACAGTGCTTCAAATGGGGGACGTTTAATGCTTGAATGGTAACTGTTGTTGTAAGAGAATTCGACTAAGGGGAGATGTGTATCCCAGCTTCCTCCAAAGTTGAGAGCACATGCTCTAAGCATGTCTTCCAATGTCTAGATAGTACGCTCACTCTGACCATCGGTCTGAGGATGATAAGCCGTACTCATGTCCAAACGTGTTCCCAATGCCTTCTGTAATGTTCGCCAAAAGTGCGACGTGAATCGACTATCACGGTCGGATATAATTGATACAGGCACTCTGTGTCTTGCTACTATCTCGTTAATGTAAATTCTTGCTAGCTTCTCCATCTCGTAGTCCTCACGAATCGCTAGAAAATATGCAGACTTTGTCAATCTATCTACAATAACCCAAATTGCATCGTGCCCACTGCTAGTTCTGGGAAGTTTCGTAATGAAATCCATGGTTATTCTCTCCCATTTCCACTCGGGAATCTCTGGCTGCTGCAGCAATCCTGAGGGTTTTTGGTGCTCAGCCTTAACCTTCGAGCAAGTCAAACACTTGCTAACATACAAGGCTATGTCCTTTTTCATTCTAGGCCACCAGTAAATACCTCTAAGGTCGTAGTACATCTTATCCGCTCCTGGATGAATAGAGTACTTTTTTGCGTGAGCTTCATCCATGATTAGGGTTCTTACATTACCTGCCGACGGAACCCAGATTCGATCTAAAAAGTATAATCCGCCGTCACCTTTTCTCTCCATATGTTTGAGTAATCCTCGTAGCATTTCTACTGGTGCACTTAAGTCCTTGGACGCTTCATTCTGAGCTTCCAGTATCTTGCCCTTGATACCCGAATGAATTCTCATGCTCGTAGCCCGTACTCTCTTTGGTTTAACCCTTTCCTTCCTACCTAACGCGTCAGCTACTACGTTTGCTTTTCCCGGATGATAGCGAATCTCTCAGTTGTAATCACTAAAGAGCTCTATCCAACGTCTCTGTCACATATTTAACTCCTTTTGGTCAAAAATATGCTGAAGGTTTTTATGATCAGTGTAAATAACACTCTTCGTCCTATACAAATAGTGTCTCCAGGTTTTGAGAGCGAATGTTGGATCGATATACTCTAACCAAACTAACTATGTAGCTTGTAAGGGTTTAGTAATCTTGGATAAATCCTAAACTACTAACAATGAAACACTGAATAACTCTGTTAAGTATGCGGAATCTACTTCAACAAAGTTAAGAAGAATTATCAAAGAACTTTTATTATATTAAAACTTTGAACCTGCTTTCATACACAGATTCACCAACAACCCTAATATCTCTAATATCGAACTTTGCATGTATCTCTAAAATCGTATATCACTAATGCCAACCTAGGGATCCTTTTATAGGCATAAGGAAAACCCTAGTCGGTTTACAATACTTGAA
>LBNU01012263.1:79758-89766 GCA_014162995.1 Artemisia annua
TAGTATATCCCATAACAAGTTAAATGCCCTGAAACTTTCATCTTCTCTGTGAAACACAAGATAATCTCCATCTTCTTTTGATTCTACTTGCTCTAAGTCTATGATTTTAGACTTTTTATCAGCAGATCTTTCTTCCTTTGGATGCTCAAAGTCAACAACTCTTAAGTAGTTCCTTAGCTCATCAACTGTATCTGTCCTTAATTCAATTGTGTTCTTGAGCTTCTTTGATGTCTGTTCTTTAGTTGTTATCCTTTTTCTTTTATTTACAGCATCCATCATCTGTTTTCCTTCATCAGTATCAAAACCAATAATACCATCAACTTGCCTTTTATAAGCTTCTCTGACAGCATTATATAGATCTTTCATCTCTTAATACTTTAACCTCTGTAGACCTTTGTATCCTCGAACTTTCAAATAACTCATGTAAAAATTCCTTTCTTGAGCTTTTGTCATTGGTCTTCTTGGTTGAACAATTGGCTTCTTTGAAATTTCAACTTCAGCATCTAATTCAGCTTGTAACTTTCTAGCAGCTTCTTCACCTTTAGCTTCTTGAAAAGCCCTTATCTGTGCTAAAGTAAAATCCTTCTTCTTCTTCTTTTTCTCTGACTCTACCAAGATTCCTTTCCCTTTATCCTTAGGATCTAGCTCTTGAGTAAGTTGAGAAGAAGGTTGTAGATCTTGAGTATGTTCAACTCCAGGAATAACAATACCTCTAGGTCTGGATATATTCAACATAATCTCAGCAATAGTCTCATCATCACTATTAGTAGGTTTTCTAACCTCTTCTTCCTGAACTGGAATGGATGGACCCACATCTTCTTCAAAATCCAAGGTCCTTGGTGTGATTAAAAACTGTCTCACAGTACCTTGATGAGCAGTATCTTGATGAGCAGTACCTTGAACATTTTCAACAACAGTATCTTCCAAATCCAATTCCTCTGTATCACCACTTTTGACTTGAATATCAGCATCTTGAATATCAATTTGCTCAGTCTCATCACTCTTTCTCTCAGCAGTATCTTGATGAGGAATGTTTTCTTCAAGTGGCGTTATTTGAATATTATCATTAAAACCATCGTCATTATCAACATCTTTATTCACATTCTCATTCTGCAAATTCCTCCCCAATGTGAATGAAGAATGTTTCTTGAGCTTTCTTTTCTTGGACTTAGGTGTGTGACCACTTTTCTGCTGTGACTTGACCCATAACCTGTGGTGTTTAACAAGTGGCCAAACAAACCTCTTCAATCTTTTGAACTTGTTGCTCAACTTCAAAAGCAGTGCAGCTTGATCTTCATTAGCCTTATTCAATCTTCTTAACTCTCTTGTTAAGGCATAATTGCTCAGCACTCCCTCATCAGCCATCACCCCCTCATCTCTTCCAGATGTTTGAGAACCATCTGTGGAAGTATAATCATTGGGAGTAGGTGGTTGATGCTCAGCATTATCTGAAACAGGAATAGCAGTACCTTGCAGAGAAGCAGTCTTTTCCCTTGAAACAGTATGTTGAGAAGCATCTCCTCTCTCTAAGTGTGACTGCTCAGTATGTTGTGAAACATCTTCAGCTTGGGATGGAGTGGGAGCAGAGTCTGAATGCTCAGAAGCATGGTCTGATTCCTCTTGAGCAGCATCTCTAACAGCTTGTGCCACTTCCAAAATATGTGCAGTGAGAGGTGTATTCCTTCCAGAAAACTTAGCACTCTTGGTAGCCATAAAAGTGAACACCTTGTTAGGAAGAGCAATGGCTGGCAAGAATTTTTGAGGTTTGGGAACACCCTCAAGCTGTTTGTTCAAAAAGAGTTGAATGAACCTGGGATACATCAAAAATGGTGAACCATTCTTGATATGTTTGTGCATACCATCAAGAATCATGAATGAAAAATTGAAGGGTTGATGGGTAGCTAATCCCACTAAGGCAGATGCTATGGTTTGACTATAGTCATTCCAAGCCGTACTTTTGTTACTGAGGCAATGAAGTAGAACATGAATCAGGTACTTCCAATGTGGACTGAATAAGGGTTTCTCAAATGTAAGCTTAGTAAGTGAACCCTCATACCCAATATCTCTAAGTGTGTCCCAAAGTACTTGTTTGTCAAACCTCACACTACCTTCTTCATCATGAAACATAAGGTCTGTGCGAATACTAGCCTCTGTAATCCTAATAGTGCGCCCAACAAATTTAGCCGTAATGAATGAGATGTCTGGTTCTTCCCAACCCGATGCAGCAGTAGCCCAAAATTCTTGAATCCATGGCCCAATGATGTCCGGATTGACCAATAAAGAGTAATTGATTGAAGACCCAGTTAGGAAATCAATCACAGCATGAAAATCAAGATTCAATTCGGTCTTATCCAAATTAGCAACCATATTATGTTTACTGCAAGTGGAGCAAGCCATTTATGAATTTGTATGGATGATTGAAGTTGTATGTAGAGGGTTAATTGAGAATGGAAGTGATGGCGTAAAGATGAATGAGAAGTGGAAAAGTGAGAGTAAAAAGGCGGTAGGGTTAGTTAAATATGGATAAGATATAAAAAATCAAATCCCATTTAATGCGTATACCGTTATTTTGGCATGTATCCATTCCAAAACAAAGTATTTTACCATTTCCCCGTATTTTTGACCGTTAGAACAATACTTCACCACGTAGCAGTACTTTACACGTCAGCAGTACCCTTGAGAGCAGTACTTTCCCAAAGCAGTACTTTCAGCCAAAACTTCAAGCAGTACTTTTCCATTATCTTCAGCAAATCATCAATAACTTTGCATTTCCTCCCCTCAAACAATGCATAGGACTAAATGAAGTCCTCCCCTCAAACATAGATTAATAATTAATCATACCAATACTTACCACCAAATGCTTGAATCTTGAGACATCAAATCCTTTGGTAAGTAAATCAGCTACATTATCATCTGTGTGAACCTTGACAACATTAATGAGTCTGTGCTCATAGCAATCACGAATAAAATGATGCCTAATGATGAGTGCTCAAACACTCATCATTTTTGGTCAAATCTAAGCTGCAAAACATTTAAAAACACTCAGAAATGCATCAAAATACAGAAAATATTCCAAAATTGTGTTTTATATATTTCAGATGCAAAATGATTGAAAACAGATGAAATACGAACAAAGTTTGCATAATTGGCAGTTTCAGTCCCCCAACTTTAAAAACTTGTCAAAATTAGTCCCTGAGCATTTATTTTAAAAGATAAGTCAACCCAAGTCCTTTAAAAATCAAAAGTTATCAAAAATGGTCTTTGGGTGAAAAGTTTTGAGAATTTACAAGTTTAGTCCCTGTAGTTTCACATTTGGCAGATTTGGTCCCCCGTGGAATATTTTTTGAAGAAAAGTCATTATTGGTCCTTGGAAACTCAAAAGTCATCACAAATAATCCCTTGGTGTAGAGTTTGAAGGAATTGCATAATTGGTTCCTCAAGTTTCAACAATTGGCATATTTAGTCCCTTAAGGACCAAAAGTGAAAAATTGCAACTTTTACCCTTGGACTATTGATACTTGGCAAGAATGGACCCTTGGAATGAGTTTGGACAGTTGGCAAGACCACCCCCTAAACTTTTCAGCAATTACAGTTTTGGTCCCTAAGCTTAATTAGCTACAAATCAAAGGGACCCTTTTTGTTACAAACCCAAAACAATAAATCCACCCACTAAATAAATCCCCTAGCCCACCTTTCCCTGTGGCCCGAATAAATAAGCTCACTACCCAAAACCCCCTTAGCCCTTTCCCGTTTTATAATAAAAACTCACCAGTGTCAACCATAAGTCAAACCCACCCTTCCCCCTCAAAACCACCTCCACCTCCATTACCACTCACGTGAACCTCTGCCAAAACCACCCTATACCATTCATCATCACCCCTAAACACTGCAAACCCACCTTCCCCTCACCTCAGTCCAAATAAACACCTCCTAAACAAGTTATCAGAGGCAATGGTTATCATAAGCATTTTTGGCGCCAAAATCCAAGAACGGCCAAGATCAAAAGATAATCATCCAATGGTCCTTGTTAGTGCTGGGAAAAGACAAAAGGGTCCTCTAAACCCTAATTCAAGGCTATAAATGGAGCAAGGAAGCCTGGAAGAAAAAAATGTAGAATTTAGCTTATTTAAATTAATGTCGAATTATTTTCTAAGTGTAAAAGTTTAGTAGCAAAGGTGTACTCTCAGTTCCATAGTGTAATTTAGAAGCTTTATTAATAAAAGATTCTCAGTTTTAGTTCAATTTCAGTTTTCTATATTTTTAGTAAATTTCTCTTTTTGGTGAAAGAAGTATTAAAATGTTGTTTCTATGTCACATTAAGCTCATTTAAGTACTTTATAAGCTTTCACAAGCTCATTTCAGTGGTTAAATAAGCTTTACATTAAAATAAAAAAATACAAAAAAAAGGAAAATAATTAAAAAATACAAGAAGAAGAAGAAGATGAGAACCTTGGAGCACTGTACATTATGGATGGCAGTGGGTTAGTGCTTTGTGGGAAGCTATAGGAAGTGAGATTGGTCCTTGGTTCACTGTTTTGAGCATTGGTGCAGTTTGTAAGTCCAAATCTCATTTTTTTGCATTTACTGCAGAGAAGCTTATGAAGTGATTATCCCTGTGTTTCTATGTTCCTTATGTGTAGTTAAGTAATAATATTGCTTAATAGTTGGTATTTGTTCATTATATCTCATTGTGCGAACCTTTCATAGTTTGACTGTTAGATTAGCTTCATATTGATTCATGATCATTTGTTGTTAATTTTGATGTTCTTGTGTTCAAATAAGCTTGTGCTAACATGTTTTAACCTTGGAAATCAGTTCCATGAAGTAGATTACTCAATTGTTTGTAAAATCTCATTCATACAGTTTTAAGGGGGTGTTTGGATTTGGATATTTAACTACGCTTTTGAGTGTTACAGTGGTGGATATTGGTTACATTAGGATGCATTAGGTTCTAGTAGACAGGTTTAGTCAATAAATTAGTAGGGTGTTAGTTAAAAAGTCAAAGATCATCTTATTGTCTCTTATCTTTCAAACTGTTAGGATTTAGGATTGCTTAATCTTCATTCTAGATATAAAAGTTGTTTAGTTAGCTTAATTTAGTCCTATTATACCTTAGTAATACTTATTCAGTCCTATAGGTTCAATCTAATCTCATAATTGTCAACATTTAAGAAACATAGAAAAGTCAAATTTTTATATAACTATAAAATGGACACTTTTTCTAGATTATGCACAGTGTTCAATATGGATTGGAAATAGTTGATTCTTGTTGTTTTGTGTTGTGTTGTTGCTTGTGTAGCTGAATCAAAAAGAAAAAATCATTTTGAGAATTTTTAGCTTATTGAAAAATAAGCTCAAAGTAGCCTAGTTTGCCTTGAACCTCCCCTGCACCACCAGTTGACCCATTTTTCTTTTGACCATAACTTGTTGGTTAATTGACCTCATGACTTGAACTTGGGTGATTTGGGAAGCCTGTTAGGGGGACTTGTTAGGTCTATACTTGGTTTGCCCTCATTGGCCTGTTTGCTAGCTTATTTTGTGTCTCAAAGTGACTTATTTGAGCAATGTTGCTGATGACAAATCAGTGTAAACTGAGCTTTGTTGATTTCATTGATTCTAGTTGATCCAGAGTTGTTTATTAGTTGTTTTGTGTTGTTGTGTGTTGCCTGAGTTGCATTGTGTTCATGATGTCCTTGGATTATGCCTGTATGCTTGTTTGACTAATGGCGTATCTCATAAACCTCACTTGAACTCATCACTGTTGGCACTAGGTTTGTTGATTTAGCTTTAATTTGTGATCTAGCTTATCTAACTATTGTTGGAGGGTTTTTGTGATTACCTGAGGTGGTGTGTGTCTGTGTTTGCATTGGCTTATGCTCACTTGGCCAAACTGCTACTTGCATACTCACTAACTCATCAGTGGTCACAGGCCTTTTTCATAAGCTCACAAATTGTTCACTTGTTAAGCTTGTTCTGAGATTTATGGCTTTTTGAGAAGCCCACCTAGCTGACTAGTTGTATCAAGGCTCATTTTGGCTTCTGAGCTTGTTGTACAAGCTTATTCTTAGCCTGCAATTAAGCCCTCAGGTCTGTTTGGCTGCAGGGGGTTTAGATTTGCTTATTCTTTATTTCTTGCTTATTTAGTGTGCTATTTCAGTCCTTTTAGTTTATTTAGTGTTAATATCATTTGGTAGTAGCTTATTGTACCTCTGGATTTCCTTGTATAAGCTTATTAATAGCTTTTGCTTCATCAAAAAGCTCAATGAGCTCACTGCCAAAAACATAAGCTTGCAATAAGCTCATCTTTGAGTTCCAAAATTATTGTTTTCACAAAAGTTGTTAATTTTTTAGTGTATAATCAAGTTTCAAAAAGAAAAATCAGAAAAATCAAAAATATAAGTTTAGTGATAGCTTCTATTTAATAGGATTTATCTTTTTAGCTTATTTTCTATTTTTTTTATTAAGTACTTAGTTGTTTTCATATTTTATTTGAGTTCCTGGTATTACATAGTATTTGTATAAAAAGTTTCATAATTTTATCTTTTAATTTGGTATTTTTAGTAATTAAAAGTAGTTTAATTAAGTTTAATTGAAAAATCAAAAATAAAATCACTAGGTGTTTATTTACAAGCATTTGCACTTTTTTATATTTTTCCTAGCTTTGAATAACTGTAAAGTATTTTTAGAAAATAGTTTCTTAATTGTTACTGTTCATTTGCTATTATTGATAATTTAATTAGTTTAATTAGCTTTTAATTAATAATTAAATAAATAATTTCTAAAATAGTTTATTTATAAGTTTAGGAACTTTTTTATAATTATTTTAGGACTCCTGTAATTGTTAAGTAGTTTTATAAAAAGTTTGATAATTATCTAAATTAGTTTAGTACTTATTCTAATTTAAATTAGTTTAATTAGTAATTAGTAATTAATTAATATTAAATAATTAAAAAGTCTAATTTTTTTTTTCTTTTACTTAAAATTTTCCTTTGTCATTAGAATTGTAAAAAGGTAATTTTCCCATTCATAGGACTTTATTTGCTCCCGTTTCACTTTTTATTTTGCGCACTTGCGTTTATTTTAAATTAAAACGCGCATTTTTAGATTTTAATCACGTTTCTAGGTTATCTGATTATCAGTAATTGTTAATTTAGTGTTTTTAAGATATTGTCAATCATAATCTCTTAGTGTAATCATAATAATCAAAATCCTCATCTTCCTGTTAAATCACCCGATCACAAGCACGTTTAAATACCATTCACACCTCGTCGGGACATAACGACCCGGGGATATTCTATACTCCTTAGTTAGTTGGTTTTAGCCGTTTGACTTTGTTGACCAATATCCTTGGTTGATATTGTCTGACCGTTCAGACCCAATCAAATTTTGGCGCCGCTGCCGGGGAGGTGTGCGCGTATTTGCAGCGTCTTAGAGATTAGTGGTTTTTCACCATCATCACTGTAAAAATTCCATCACTTTTGTAAATTTTAAATCAAAAACATAAAAAAAAGTCATTAACACTTTTCCTAAAGTGTTAACAACATCAAAAAAATCGAAAACAAACTAAACAGATCGTGACGTTTTCTATATCGGGTTTCTTTTAAGGTGATTCTTAAAGAAATACGATTTTGGTTAACGGGACGATACCAAAAATATTTTCCAAAAGTTTTTTCACTTACACACAAAAACCCAAAAACATTCTTCTTTTTCTTGTGAATAATAATTACATAAAAATAAACCGTCGCAAACCAAGACAGAACACCTACCAACTGGGGGTGTGAACATTAATAAGTTCCCAAACAAAAGATTAAAACTTGCCATTGTATCCTTGTGAGTGGTGTACCTTTTCTAAAGAAGCCATTCATTTGTGATTATTGGTTTAAGTTCACTGTTGATTTGCCTCGATTTTGTTTTGATTGGTTTTATCCCTAGTGCATGCGCACTCGTTCTTCTAGGTCTACGAGCCCATTACGCGAGCTTGTAAGAATTCCTCGAAGACACCGTAGACGTTCAGCACCAACAGTCGGATCTGAGATCCGCACTGTTTCCACAACTTCTGTCATCATGGCAGATCTTCCTATGAATGAGCTTCTCCAAGCACCCATCGAGGGTTATGGAGATGCCATTGTTGTTCCAGCCATCGTGGCTGATAGTTTTGAGCTCAAAACCGGGTTACTTAATCTTGTAACCTCAAGTCAATTCTATGGTTTTGAGAGGGACGATCCTCATGCTCACATTCGATGGTTTAGCAAGATCACATCTACCATCAAGTACAAGAATGTCCCTTCTGATGCGATCAAACTTCTTCTCTTCCCATTTTCCCTCGAGGGACAAGCCCGGATTTGGCTTGAAAAACAACCCCCTCATTCTATTGAAACATGGGAAGACTTGGTTAAGAAATTTGTGAATGAATTCTATCCTCCTTCCAAGACCACGAGTCTTAAAAATGAGATCATCAAGTTCACTCAGAAATTTGATGAATCATTTAGTGAATCGTGGGATCGTTTCAAAGAATTGCTTCGCAGATGTCCTCATCACGGTTTCTCCGAGTTGATGCAACTCGACACTTTCTATAATGGTGTAAGCCAAGCTGATCAGGATTCTCTTAATGCCTCCGCGGGAGGTAATTTCCTGAGTAAAACCACAAAAGAAAGCTTTAGCGATTATCGAGAACAAGTCTAAGGTCTGTACTACACGAAGCAAGCCGGTTGTTTCCCAAGTGAGTGTTGGTCCTTCTTCTTCATCGCCCATGAGTCAATCTAGCACCGATGCTAAGATTGACAAGCTCACGGAAGCCATTCAAGCTTTGGTTCTATCTAACCAAAAGAAAGTCTCTTTCACTCAAACTTCTTCTCCTGCTGAAGTTAAAAAAGTGGAAGTCTGTGTTACATGTGGTGGCCCTCACACATATTACAATTGTATGGCCACCGATGGTAACCCGTTTGAAGCTCATGCGATAGCTGGTCCTTCCAATCAAGGAGGTAACCAATACCGTCCTTAGATGGACCCGAGCTATCGTCCTAACCACTACCCTGGACCACCTGGTTTTAATCAAAACCAAAATGTCCAAAACCATAACCAAAACCAAAATCGAATGAACCAAGGTTTTCAAAACCAAGGGAATTTCAATCAAGGTCACGGTTTTCAAAATCAAAACCAAGGTTTCCAAAATCAAGGTTTCCAACATCAAGGAAACTTTAATCGAAACCAAGGTCAGGGTAGCTTCAACCAAGGGTATTTCCATGGAAATAACAACCAAAATCAAGGAAATTTCCAACACCAAAATCAAGGAAATTACCAAAATCAAGGTCCCAACCAAAACAATCATGCTCAAAATTTTAATAATCAATCTCAAGCCATTGTTCCAACTGGGCCTTCATCTGACGAGTTGTTAAAGCAATTCATGAAATCCCAAGAAGAAATGAACAAGTTGTTGGTCAGCCAGATTTCTGAAATCAAGAAGTCTTTAAATGATCGACCCTCGGGCTCAGGTACTTTACCTAGCAACACGATCGCTAATCCGAGGGGCGATGCGAAAGCGATCACAACCAGAAGTCGGGCTTCATATAATGAACCCGCGATTCCTTCTACCTCTTCTTCCTCTCCTCCAAAGGTAGTGGAAGGTGAACCTGAGGTGACAACGGACAAGGTGCAATCTCCAAGCTCACAAAGTACCGCACACGTTCATCCTCAGGTTATTCCAGAAACCAGATGCAAACCTGGAGTTGTCTTTGATCCACCAGAAACTCTAGTTGACAACCCTAAATCCAAAACTTCTATTCCTTACCCATCACATCTCAATGAACAAAAGCTCCGCGAAAAAGCTAGTCACCAAATGGATAAATTTTTCCAAATCTTTCAAGATTTGCATTTTGACATAAGCTTCGCGGATGCTATCATCTTGATGCCCAAATTCGCATCAACAATCAAAAATCTGCTAAGTAATAAGGAAAAGCTATTTGAAATGGCTAGAACTCCTCTGAATGAGAGCTGCTCAGCGGTTCTTTT
>LBNU01012263.1:116746-127877 GCA_014162995.1 Artemisia annua
CTTAAGAAAGCCATTTATGGTTTGAAACAGGCTCCAAGGGCGTGGTATGACGAACTGTCTTCTTTCTTGCTGAAAAACAATTTCACCTCAGGAACGGTTGATAAAACTTTGTTTACTAAAAAACACAAAGATGACATCTTAATTGTTCAAATTTATGTCGATGACATCATCTTTGGATCAACCAATCCTAATCTTTCAAAACAATTTGAAAATCTCATGAAAAGCAAATTTGAAATGTCCATGATGGGAGAACTATAATTCTTTCTTGGTTTACAAGTACATCAGTCCCCTAGTGGTATTTTTATCAATCAAGCTAAATATACAATTGAGATTTTAAAGAAACATGGCATGGAAGATTGTGATTCTGTTGGTACTCCAATGGTCACTTCACCGAAAATAGGTGCTGATTTATTCGGGAAACCCATAGATCCGAAGAAATATCGGAGTATGATTGGTTCTCTCATGTACTTAACTGCTAGTCGAACAGATATTCAATTTGTTGTTTGTCTCTTAGCACGGTTTCAGGCAAAGCCTACCGAACTTCACCTCAAAGAGGTTAAACGGATCTTTCGGTACCTTCGAAGAACCATTAACATGGGACTTTGGTATCCGAAGGATTCGGGGTTTAATCTAATAGCATTTTCAGATGCCGACCATGCAGGTGATCAAGTTACAGCAAAAAGTACATCAGGCGGAGCACAATTTTTGGGTGAAAAGCTAGTAAGCTGGTCGTCTAAGAAACAGGATTGCACTGCACTGTCAACCGCGGAAGCCGAGTATGTGTCTCTATCTGCGTGTTGTGCCCAAGTTCTTTGGATGCGGACACAGCTCATAGATTATGGTTTTCATTTCGACCACATTCCTATGCACTGTGACTCGAAAAGTGCCATAGCCATCTCGTGCAACCCCGTGCATCATTCTAAGACGAAGCATATTAGAGTCCGCTACCACTTCATAAAAGAGCACGTAGAAGAGGGTACAGTTGAAATTCATTTCGTTAAGACGGATTACCAACTTGCCGATCTATTTACTAAAGCCCTTCCAAAAGAAAGGTTTGACGAATTAGTTCGACGAATTGGCATGCGAAGCCTAACCCCTGAGGAGTTAGAACGTCTTCTCGAATCTTCTTGAAAAACATTTTCAAAACCGCTTCGCTGTAAATATTTTTGAAAAAACAAAATACAAAATTTGAAAAACCAACAAAAACAAAATAAAAAATAGAAAATTTTCAAAAACACAAAAACAATATAAAAATCAAAAATCCAAAAATATTCTTCTCACGACATGTCTCTCGTATAATCGATATTATGTACGTTTCTAGAAATGCCATTCAACAATGACACGGATATGTACATATGCTTGAGCGAGAGTTCATTTAAATGTTTTCTAAAACATGTCGTTTCTCAAATTTTTCTTAAACAAAATGGCTTTCGTATACTTCAGTACGAAACCCGAGCTTCAATGATGACTTCTGATTATTTCAGATCAGGACTCGAACGCTCATAATCGAAATCTTTTTCAAAAAGTTCGAGTATAAACAAACGAAAAGATTTCAAGCAAAAACTCGTTTCAAAATGACTTGTGTACATTTCAGTACTTAACTCGTGTTTCAAAGAAAAAACTCCCTCTAAATCCATTAAAATTGATTTTAAACTTTATGTTTAAACAATATGCTTTCTTTGAGGGGGAGTATAAAAATCAAAAATAAAATGTTCCTATTTCATGCGAAAAAGTCCGTCTTTCTCTCCAAATGCTTTTATTTAATCAGTTGATATCAAAAATATCACGGTATGCTATTTTTGAGGGGGAGAAGACGTGATTAAATGTGATCAAAAATGTTCAAAAGTTGTGGAAAAATCTCGAGCTCGTCAGTTAAGACTTAAAGGTCTTGTACTTGACTCAGAAAAGACTCAGAATTGACTCTCGAATTGACGAAACGTATATGTCTATAATCAAAAAGACTTTTCCTGGACGGGTAATAATTTCAAGCTAGTCTAACCAGTGATGTAAACGTGTCTCGAATAGGACTTGTCTAAGTAGAATGTACCAATTCGAGAAACTTTCTTTGGACTTGACCAGGCCGGGTAATAATTTCAAGCTAGTCTAACTAGTGATGTAAACGTGTCTCGAATCGGTCTTGTTCACTGAAAGTAGATCAATTCAAAAGTGCAAACTCCTCCCGTATGTGTAAATTTCTTATAAAATTTATCTTAACATATCATGAGCACATGTGAAGGGGGAGTATTTCAAAAGTGCAAAACTCTCAATGTGTTAACAAAAATGTGTTTTATGATCATAATCACTTTGAGAGATTTTCAAGCAAATGGTTTATGGCAACAATAGGATAGTCATGGCGATATAAGGTGACTAAGGTTAGGTAAAAACCGTCCTATGATCCGCCAAAACCGGAGGGATCTACCCAAGGACAATTCCAATAGATTAGAATTAGAAGTCCTTAGGTATGATTTGAAAAAAAGAGTAAAGAATGAAAGGAGAAAGAAGGGGTTGAAGAATTAAAAAGAAAAGTAATGAAAAGGGTGAAAAGAAATAGCCCTCCATATGTTCAACCTTAGGGCAGACACCGGGTTCAATTCATTTGCTACTGATTGTTACTAAGGTGACATCGGTATTGAAGACAAGACGTCATGGACCCAGTGACGCACTGCACTTAAACCTTCTAGCCACTCGGGTATCTCTCAAAAGATACTTGTTTCATTCTCACGGGGAACCATTGTAATCTATCGACCCGTCTCTTAGAGATGGTTGATATTGAAAAGGAGGCCCTCTGCTCCATGCCTCCGCATAGGAAACCAACTGTGCACTTATTGAGTCTAGAGCCCCGAGATTCATCATAAGATCTCATAGGAACACATGATATTATTACACTGGTTGTTCTACATCAATGGACGCCAGATGTAAACTTTAGAGTCCTACGCAGGTCTTAGCAATCTGCCAGAACGTTTATGAGAGAATTTACTTATGTACTTCTCAATGATTGAACGGAAACTCCTGCCAGGGTCAACATCAAACAGCCCTGACAGCAGGTCACTTCGGTAATCTCTTGTGGGTTACGCTTAGTGTTTTCGGTGGATTCCAAACGGTCTACAGTCGTGGGGTGATCTCCAGCGACTCACCTAATCGTGGGTGTACTTTTGTATGTCTGTGTAAGCTCTTTCGAGGGTATCCGATTAGGAACGACCATGGTAAGGATTAGAAGGAGTCTTCACACTATGCTGTTGACGATCTCTAATTCCTAACCTGTAAGTACCGGATGCTTTATTGCTAACTGTTTTATGCAGGTACAACCACCACACCAGTTTCCACATGCTCATACATACATCTCAAAGTCAAAGGAAAGTTCTCACTAAGATCAAAGGAAAGCAACAGTCAAAGAAAGATTCTATGCCAAAAAGAAGAATCTGCAAAGTTAAGTGATAAAGATCTAAGTGAAAGAACCGCAACAACAAATGTATCTATGGCAAAGACTAAAGATGTATGAGCATGTTGGAAAGGCGTTTAACCTACAAAGACGAAGCAGTGACAAAAGGCAGATGAATCGATCACAACAAAGAAAAAAGAACATAGGAAAGTTATTCATCAAAGATCACAAAGTATGAAGGAACGTTGATCAAAGACTATTCTACAACGACACACAAAGTTCAACGTCAAAGATGACAAAGACCAAGTCACAGGGAACGTCATTCAAACGACCATCCCTTAGGGGGAGATTGTTAGCATTAAAAATATTTATAGAAAGTGATGGTCGTTCTCATCGTTTAAATTTAGTGTGTCGTGTAGGTAGAAATAGTAATATTGGGCGTTTGGACTTAATTAATCTAATTGGTTACTAGTTAAGTAACAAGCTGTAACACCTGGTATTTTCCTAAAACCAAATTCTAGCCAAACTTCTATTTTTAGAGCCTGAAACATTTTTAAACTTTAAAGCATGTTAGATTTGATTTGAAGAGCGTGAGATATATTAGGAACGAGAATTTATTTGTAGACTAGCTCAGCACAACCTAGAAAACTCGAATTTGTTTCACTTGCCAAATTATTTGATTTATTATGAGTTTGAGAAAACTATGAAGTTTATGCTTGATTTTATTGGAAAAACTATTTCGAGAACGATGGCGCAAGTTTTATAATTTTTCGAGTCCGTTTGCTAAGTCATTTGAGTCCCGAACCGTTTTATGAAGGAGACTAGCTAGAAATCCCACCCATTGCATTCACCTATAAATACCCCATACCCTCATAACCCACACCCCTTTCTCACTCTAAAAACACACACTAAATTTACTTCTCTCTCTTCCCTTCTCTCTCTACAACCGGCGGCCACCCTTCACCGCCGGCGCCGCCACAAATTCCGGCCACCGGAGAAAATTCCGGCCATCCCTAATTACACCACCTATCCCCGTCGATAGATCGGGACATCCCCAACTCATCCCCGCAACCCGTTTCACCCCAAACGAACCCACGCTCCCTAGATCTACGAATTAAGGTTCGAGTTCACATAAATTCCGGCCAAACCCACGATTTTCCGGCGAGACTTCTTGGTATACGAGTATTCTTGGTCTTCTAATCATGTTTTCTTTCTAAAAACTTTATAAAATNAAATTCGCAACCAACCCTTTAACTTTTTTTTTCATTTTCTTTCTGAAACAATTGTATTTCGTTATAATATTTTTGATATTTGAGTCTCCCTTTCTCCTTCTTAGAGCAGAATAGAGATCTCTACAATGATCTTTGGTTTCTGACAGCATATCTCTTACATTGCCACATATATCCAAGAATTTGACAGATTCGTCTACTAACTCATCGATCCATTTCTTGTTTTGTTCGTGTGATATCAAAATTTGGGTGGTAGACGAAGTTAGAAGATTGTCCATATATTTGTACAATGTTGTCATCAGGGATAAACTACTGCAGATTGCATCTGCAGATGCTGCTTCTCCTGATGTTGTTTTGATCTTGTTGAGCAGTTCTTCTATATGAAAAGTGGTTGGATGTGATCTGCAAGGCAAGCTAATGGATTTTGTTTGGGATTTGATGCTAAACTTTGATGCAGCAGCCATTAGTACAAGGCAAATATTTGGTTTTCTGGTTATGGTAATCTAATCATATATGGTGTACTATATATAGTTGTGTATTACACTATTGGTCAAGTTAGATATTAAATATGATTTGGTTAAAGCATGGGCTTTTTTGGACTTTTTTGTGTTGGAAGTTTGGCCAACACATCTGTATCTTTCAATAATGTATGACACTTTCATTTTTTATAAAGGAGGATGGTGGTGTTAGCCTTAGAAAGTGCCACTTAGTATTCCTTTACATATACGTGTCACAAATAGATTGCATCTTGCTCAAAATGATATCTTTTTAGTTTTATGCAGGCATCTTTGAAGATTTCTTGATCTGAGTGTGATAAATAATGGTGTTCATGTTCAAGGTACTTTTTACATGTATTAAGATTTGAGTGATCCACATATGGGATTTTGTCCAACCTTATCTAGTGCTTCTTGAGCCATGTTAATTATATATAAAATCGTCAATAATTTGAGATTCGTGATGGTAGCTAAAGGAACATATATATATATATATGATGCAATAACTAGTTGGATATATATTCTTAGTATTGTAGCTAATAATATAAGCAATGTACTTGGTCTAGTGGTTTATACTACTAGAAAAAATGTAATTAGCAACAATTATTTTAACAACAATAGAGAAATCGTTGTTAAATTGTGCATTTAGCATCTAATTTTAGCAACAAAATTGTTAACAAAGTTGCTATTTTTTAGCAACAAAAAAGATTAGTTGGTATTTTTACAAATAACCATAAATATTTGTTGCTAATTTCGTTGCATTCTAAAATTAGCACCGGTCGAATTAGTAACTAGCATCAATTGATGCTAATTCGGCTGGTGCTAATTTGAGAATGCAACGAAATTGCTTAGTGGTTGCTAAATAAGCAACAAATATTTATGATCATTCGTAGAAATACCAAATAATTTTTTTGTTGATAAAAAAAATTGCAACCTTGTTAACAATTTTGTTGCTAAAATTGGATGCTAAATGCACAATTTAGCAACGATTTCTCAATTGTTGTTAAAATAATTGTTTCTAATGGCATTTTTTCTAGTAGTGTTAGAATGAACTGAATTATCGACTTATCGTTTACTTTGCGATAGAGGCCACCATAAGTTCTAGACGAAAATGATGAGTTTCGGGTCCATCAAAGTAATACATCTTCTGAAGTAACTATGATCTTCTAATTAGTGACACATAAAAAGTAAAGTGTTAAAAGTAATAAATGTGTCACTAGCTAGGAGTAAACATTTGTTGCAGAACATACCCAACCTAAGAACTTTTAAAAGTGTCAAGAGAAAATCTTTGTTTAAGAACACACCCAAGTAGACATAAAGTATCTAGAAAAAGGATTTGAACTCGTGATGTTTAAGTTGGTACATAATAAGAGCAAGACAGTTTGCACCAATGTTTTCAGAACCGGACATCAACCGGTCTATGACCGGTTTTTTTTTTTTTGGGTAAAGGGATCTCCACCCTGGTAAAATATATTAACCAAATAAACTTTTAAAGTACAATGGAATGTGGCTGAAATACCACATTAACCTCAAGCAAACGCTTGAACAACCACTAGAACATTTATGACATGCCATAAATGAACAACTAGCTACGAAAAACTAGAACAACCATGAAAGAAAAAACATGCACGAATCAACATCGCATATTACTTCCTCGACTTGCCTTGGACCTTAAAATCAAACATCTTGTTAAATTCCTCCAATTGCCCAGGTAAATCAAGAACCTGGGCAGCGTAATCATCAGAAAAATAACCTTCAAGCTCGTTTTGTCCTTGATGTGAGTATTTTGAGTATATTTTTCCAAAGAATTATTTGTGAAAATAATTCTCGGGTCGTTTCCCAACGAAGGTTGACGGCGAGTTTGACGACTAAGATTGTGCTCGTGTGAAGTGAATAAGATTTAAAAGTGATTTTATGATTTTACTCTACAATTATATGAATGAACAATGAAAATCAACTAATAAAGCTAAAGTTACAAGCATATTAAGCACAAATGACAAAATCATAAACGCGAACTAAAAATAAAACGTCTACGTAACAAAATAAAACGTGAAATCTGAGCTACACTAAACCTACGGGCTCAAAAGTAATTTTTAAAACTTTAAAATGATAAAAGAAAATTTTAGGAAAAAGAAAAATATTTTTTTGACTTTTTATTTATTTTCTATGAATTAAAATCTATTTTTGTATTTTTATTTAATAAAAGAAAATCAAACTAATTATGAAATGAAAATTTTATTCTACAAATTTATTTTCTAAAAATCTTATTAAACTGAGAATGAAATTTAAAAATAAAATCAGAAAGTATTTTTGTATTTTTGAGATTTAAATTGAAATTAAAAATGATTTATTATTCTAAAATCTATTTTAAAAATAAAAAGAAATAGTAAATGAACTCAGAAAATTATGAAATTTTTACAGAAAATCTAAAATATAATATGAAATCTGAGAAAAATGATAAAAATGAAAAATAAGCTATAAAAGTGCTTAATGGGCTTATGACAGCTTATTTCAAGTGCTTATTAATAAGCACTTGCAACAAATCTAAATGAAACTTAAACCACAAGTGTTTATTACTCTAATAAACTCAAATCAAGTCAATTTAGATCAGTTTGAATGCAAAAATGTGCTCAAACAGTTCAAAAGTTGAGAAATAAGCACTTACAAGCACTCATTAAGCACAAAAGAAGTACAGGAGGTACAATACTGAGAACTTAGCATTATCATACTCTAATAAGCTCAGGTCAATCACAGAAACAAGATCTACAAGCTAAATGAAACAAATGCAATCCTATGCAAAATTCAGCATTCACACACTTACCACCTACTTATCAGCCTAGGATAAGCACTCAAATAAAGCACTTCACTAGAAACTTAAGGGGGCAAAAAGAAGACAACCTAGCTGACTATCTAAAAAGCACAAAAGCCCTATGTATAACTCTCAATTGCTAGTCTAATTTGAACAAAGTTCAGCACAATAAACTACTGGTGACTGAAATTCATAATGCATGAACTGACTTTTATATTTTGCCACTAACTTTGACTAAACCTAATTTATATGGCCTAAATCTTCTTATTGATGTATAATAAGCCTGATTAAGCAACAAATTCATTATCACTAACACATTTAACTCCAAATGAACAGAGATGCATGAGCAGATACTAAAGTAGCAGGTAAAAATGAGATTACTAGCAAACTTTGATTTTTTAGTGGAAGTTCACTGAATTTTATGGTTTCATTCCTCTAACAGAACCTATAGTAACCTGTCTCAACCAAATTCAACTCTTAAAACCAACTCTAACTCAGAAATCATGCTAAAACCAAACGCTTCTTTAGCTACTGTTTTAACTACTCTTATGCAGAATTAAGCCATCAATTACAGATCTAATGATCAAACTAAGTCACAATTCAACAAATCGGACCAACTGAACAGAAATCAACAATGTTTAACATCAAAAGCTCAAAACCATAGATAAGCAAAATGAAGCAGCCTAAGATGAGCAGTCTGTGACGAAATGATGAAACGAGCAACAAGGAAGCTACAACTACTCACATAAGCTCAAGTTTACAACATATCATCTAATGGAACAGTACTCATTCAATTGAAAACAACAAATCTAAAAAGCTACTGAATATGAAAGCGCAAATAAAATGCTAAAATAAAATGGAGAACTTACATTGAACACCCTAACTGAAATAGGGTAACATTTGAAACATAGCCTATCTTTAAGATAGGCTCAAACTAAATCCCTTAACAAGTGACACCATCATCTACCCAGAGTCACCATCATTAAGTACCCTTTGATTTTCATTAGCAAGAACTTATTTAATCAATTCAAAATAGAAGAAGAGCAAAAGAGTTTACTAATCTATTGATAAGCTTGAAAGAGCTTGTGGAAGTAGTAGATGAGAACTGGAAAACAGATTTAAAGCAATTGATTGAAAATGTAAGGAACTTTATTTACTGCTAAAAACTGATTACAAGAGTGAAAAGAGATTACAATTGAGCTTCAAAACTATTAACTAATCCTAAAAACTACTCTACATATTAAGCTACTCCTAACTTCTGACTATCTAACCAACCGAATTCGTGGATGAATGAGAGCTTATATAGCTGAGAAGTAAAGGCTAAGGAAGCATCTGGAATGAGCATCTTCAATCGAATATCCTCTTTTGATCCCCAATGACACAAGCGATCCAATCACAGCCTTCCAAGTCACTTGATGACGCGTTTGAACCAATAGGCTTCAGCCACGTAGCATTCCCTTTGTGTCAGACCTTGTCAGGGAGTGGGAAGTGACCATTGTACCCTTAATACGAGATTAATTTGGGTGGGATTGAGTAATTTTGTAGAATGGTGATTTAGGGTTCATGGGGAAAGCTGGGAAAAAAGATTGGGGAAAAAAATGGCGCGTTTGTTTTTTTTATTTATTATTTTGTTTTGTGGGTTAATAAAGGTTGGATCGGGTGTGGGAATTTGGGTTTCGGGTTATGGGTTATAAGGGTTGGGATTGGGCCATGGCTGATGGGTTTTGTGTTTTAGTCTTATGGGTTTAATGGATTAACAATGGTTTTGGACTTGGCATTGAATTAATATAAACACAAAGGACCAATGTTGTAGATTTTTGAAAGTCAAGGACCAAATCTGTAAATATTTCCAAGGACCAAATTTGCATCTTCATGAATTTCCAAGGGTCCTTTTTGGCATTTTGAGCTAATCATTGACTACTTGACTCCCGGTTTCGGCTTTTCACGCTCTTTCCAAATCCCGTACTCGTTTAGTTGCTTTTGTCTCGTTTTTTCGTCCAATTTTCATATATCCGCACCTGCACTTTCAAAAACACAAAAGCAAGTAGATCTTTGGCATTCGTTAGTGTTTTTGGTCGTTTTAAGTCTTAAATTGGTGAAAAACCGATATGTGATTTTACACATATCAAAGAATGGATAGTGAGATTTGGGATGCGGCTAGTTTTGGAAAAGCGTTTGATAGGAAGAATAGAGTTTTGGGAGCTTGGACTGAACCGAGAGGAGGGGCGTCTTCAAGGGCTTACATGGAAGCACCTTCGCAACCTCCAATGGGAAGTTTCTCGGGAAATACACAAAGTGGGTTCGACTCAGGATGGGGAGATTGGAACCGTGAACTAAATGCTATAGAGTGTAGGGATGTTTGGAGAGACAATATGATGATGCGGACTAATTATAATTATGATTATTCCATACCCATGCTCCAACATTTGGCACGAGATGCCGATTATGAGGTACCTCCCTACCAACCACCAAATGTTCCACCATACCCTCTACCGTATGAACCCTATCCTGGTCCTTACCCATATCCTTATCCTGGATATTCACCGTTTCCTGAACCATACCCCCCATATGGCCGACTTCCCGAATATGGTAGTTCTGGTGTTAATGTTGGAGGACCAAGCTTTACTCCTGGAGGATCAAGTTATTATGCTGGAGGTTCATTATCGAGAGTTGGGATGAAGAAGAGACGTGTAGTGGACGATGAGGATGATGATGAAGATGACGATGAGGAGGAAGAGAGTGAGGATGAAAGAGTCAACCCCGACATGGACTATTGATGTCGAGTGGTAATCGTATGAGTTGTGTTTGGTAACAAAGACAATTATGTTTGTTGAATAATTTCTATTTCCACTTCTTAACTATTTTCTTTATGATTAACTTAACTTAATTTTCTTTGTTTAGACATATTTGCGTGTTGTTTTTGTTTGTTTGTTTGTTTGTTTCGTACATGTTGCAGTTTTCTTGCAGGAGTACGGAAGCATATAGTTGATCCAATTTTTGGAGTCGTTAGACTCATTTGCTTATTACGATCAAATATGCATTTTGCGTATCTAACTTCGGTATTTTCTAAATTTTTCCATTTCCTTTACTTTGAAGTCATTTTTATTACATTGAGGACAATGCAAAACTTAAGTGTGGGGGAGGGAAGAAAATAGAAAAATTGCACATATTTTTTAAATTTTTTATTTTTAATTGTTTTTAGAGTCAAGGACTATAGTAA
>LBNU01012263.1:129103-146966 GCA_014162995.1 Artemisia annua
TATATTCATACAAACAAGGATTGACAACCTTTGTTAATAAACAAGTTCTACTATAAATAAACAAATCCCTTGGGACGATCTCGACTTACCCACCTTTATTACACCGGACGAGTATACTTGCTCGTATGTGCTAAAGAATTAATCGGATAAATCGTGTTTATAAATTTTAAAACTTGCAACTAGCAAAAACGCACATCAGGATGTCACATTACTATTTTTATTTTGTCTCCCCTTGAAAGTAGACTTATAATAAAGTCATATTATGACTGCTAACTAGTGGGTTAAGCTCATATGCAATAATAAACAATACAATAGCTAATATTATGACTGCTAATACATCTAAGTATACCAATTATTTAATTACTAGTAGCACTAGCAACGAGATTTTATAGCGACAGATCGTTTAGTGATAAAAATAAATAAATAGCGACAGATCGTTTAGTGATAAAACTAAATAAATAAACAAATAAAATTATGGCTTATAAACGAAAAATAATAAAAGTTTGAAGATTTGAGAATTAAACATAATGTTTTGAAACCCGGTTCGACCCCTGTGGTTCAACCGGTTGAACCGTTCTAGTTGAAAAACAGTCGATTTAATCCGAGTCAACCCGACTGGTTGGGTCGAAAACGGGTCAAATTAAACCGGGTCAACCGCCGGGTTTGAAGCGTCCCGGGTTAACCCGGTTTTTTATGTGTAATAGTTTCCTTTTGAAATATATGCTTTCGTATGGTTTTTAATGGTTAGCCGAACCGGTGGCGACACCGGTTCCCGGTTGAACCCATTGGTCCGGTCCAGTTTTCAAAACTATATGTACCATCAACTTGTTAGCTTGTATGAAGATTTGTGTGTTTTATTAATTTGTATAATGTGCATAATAGCATATACTTTTCATTTTAAGGTGTTTTAAAAATAACATTAATTAGTGTGTTTAATTATTTTATATTTTAGATTATGTTGCAGCTTGTTTAAATTGTACCTTATGAAAATTTTATTGTACTTTTTAGTAAGGGGTGTTTTAATCGATTGTTTTTAATTTGATATATATGTTTTAATTGATTGTACAATGTGAATAAATTATTGTACTTTTAAGTTATGAGGTGTTTTAATAAGAGTATTAATTACACTATGTATTTCTCTCACCTTTGACTTTCAAGATTTCACTTTTCAAGGTTTGACCACACACTCTTTATATGTAGTATAGCTTATGACTGCTAACTAGTGGGCTAAGCTCATATGCAATAATAAACAATACGATAGCTAATAATATAATATTATGACTGCTAATACTTCTAAGTATACAAATTATTTAATTACTAGTAGCACTTTGCATCCTCTTCGGAATAAATAAAAAAATAGCGAAATACATAAATTGCAAGTATCTATACTACTATATAAAACATTTAAGTTGTGGGCCCCACAAAAAATTAAAATAAGGAGCTCCAATCATGGAGTGACATTAGGGGTGGCAATCGAGTCATGTTCGTGTTGACCTATTCAGGTTCGCGTGTTGACGGTTTAGTATAACCTCAACCCAAACACGACTCATTTATTAATCGTGTCAAGAAACTCAACCCTAACCCACACCTGCATAACACGTGCAACCCATTTTTGACCCGTTTAACCTGTTTAAATATATCGGTCAAGTAGTGAATAAGGTTGGTGGTTTGTTGATTTAACTAGTTTGAATGCAAAATTGATATAAGGATTTAAAATGTGATAAAAATAACACACAAATAACTATACGACAATTTTCTTAGTTATAAGCGTCAATATCTATGATATATAAGGTATAATTGTAATTGAATCGTATTAAGTACATAACACAATACATTTAATCCTAATCCATATCCAACATAAAAAGGCATGTTATATATTTTATTTTTAGAGTCTTATATACTTAAACGGGTTCAAGGGTTGACATGTTTAATATTTACTCAACCCAAACACGACCCATTTATTAAACGGGTTAGACGGGTTGACCTGTTTTTGACCCAAACCTGTTTATCCTCAACCCAAACCTGTTTAACATCGTGTCGGGTTCGTGTCGTTTATCGTGTCGTCTCGAGAATTGCCACCCCTAAGTGACATGTGTCATTTCTCAACTAAAAAATCTCTTTTATTTTTAAATTGAAATATCTTTTTATCTATTTATTTTTTTTATAATCTAACTGCACCATATTTTCTAAAATTTTATACTCTTTAATTTAACATCCCTTTTGATATATTTTTATGAGTTTTTAGTTTTTATATTTTTAGTGGGTTTATTTTATTTTAATTCAAATTTTTTACAACTTTAACCTTTATTTCAATCAATACAATCTTGATTCGTCAAAATCATATACTTTTGAGGGAGTGTTTGACGGGTAAGAGATTGCGAGGGTCTTTCTATATACGGGAATAATGATATCACGGGAAAGCTACGGGAAACCCAAGTAAACACATATAACTAACACATATATATTTGGAGTGTTGTGAAACGAATTCACTAAGCGGGTAGGGAATTGCGGGGAGAGCTGAGCTAGAAATTCATTTACTTTATTTATAATATAACTATATTTATCGCCGCCGCTGAGCGCGGGTATCCGACTAGTAAATGCAAAATGCGCGCTTTAATCTGTTCGCACTCCTATAAACAAGCACTCAGAATGTTCACAGGGGAAGACTTTGGTTTCGTTCCCCATAATATATCCTATATATAAAACGTCTTAGCCTTTTTACACATCACGGATTTAGGACTATGCGAGTAGTTTTGAGTTTTATTCATACATAAGTTAGTCATTTGGATATACGAGTCATTCAGACCCGGGCGATGCTCCGGGCTATATATGATGGTATTATATATTTAAATTGTTATTGTTCAGCACAAATTTTCGTCATTTTGATCATGGATGCGTCATTTATATTCGTCATTTTATATTCGGGACGTATTTTTGCCATTGTATATATAAGTTGTCATGGTAGCATACATTTTATAAGCATGATACGTATTTAAAATAGTTTATTGACATGTAATCTTTTAAGATGTATTTTTTACATAATATTTTTTGTCTATTTATTTTGGTATTGACTCTATCATTTTTTATTGGAACTAACTAATATTAATACATTGGGTTAAGTTATAACTATTTCTTATGATAGCCAACAATGCCCGTGCGATGCACATGTGCTGTATAGAAGTTTTCATAAATTTAAAATACGTGCGATGCACATGGGCTATATGGAAGTTTTCATAGCGTAATATTCGGCATTTATTTTCGTCATTTTATATTTAAGTTTTCATGGTGTCACACATTTGCTAAGCTTTATACGTACTTAGAATACTTTATTGAGTTGCACATGAGCTGTATATAAGTTTTTATATCGTAATCTTCAGAACTTATTTTCGTCATTATATATCTAAGCTGTGATGGTATCACATTTCTAAGCATGACACACATTTAAAATAGTTTATTGACATTAAAAGAGTATATGTGAAGAGATTTTTTTTCAAGATGTTACATTGAAAAGAGTCTCTTCACATGTAATTTTTTAATATGTATAAGTTACATAAATTATTTTAAATATGAAGCAATGACATTAATGTTGGAGACATTTTATATTCATCCACGTGCAATGCACATAGGTTTGGACTGCCTCAGGACCCATGCGATGCACACAGTTTGGATCTAATTGTTTTTTTCGTAATGTTCGGGACTAATTTTAAGTTCATATTTGAAACTCTCATTTTTTTGTGAAAGACGGAATTCGTTGTTCAAATAAATTACATTATTCAAAGCGAACTATAAAACAAATTTCCTTTTTAACAAAACTATTAAAACATAAAACATTAAAGTGATTAGTATATTCAAGAGTATAAATTATAATTCGTATAATATATTATAATTCGTATAGTAAAATATTACATGTTTAATTTGTAACGTACTATTAATATGAATGCTAAGTATTCATCTATATTGACACCGGTGGCCGTGGCGTTGTTCTTCTTGTTGTTGTCTTTGTCGTTGTTGTTCATTGGCATTTTGCAAGTTTTGTTCTTGATACAATTTTCGTGACTTGTCGATCTCTTTTTTTAATGTGAAGAGGTTTTTTGCAAAATGTTATATTTAAATAAGGCTTTTCATATGTAATCTTTTAATGTGAGTAAGTTACATAAATTATTTTTTAATTAATGCATTATTACAACATTTTTCCATAAACTATAATATCGAATTTGGAGCATTCATTAGTAACTCATTCTAAGTATTTACAGTATGACGACATGAATCACATGATCTCAAACTCAAATGAATAATGCTTACCTCGTGATAGGTGTAGGATAACATTTGAAATACAATTTTCTTCTCCTTTATATACTTCTTCGATTTAGAAGATTCTCATTGTTATGATGATAGTGTGAAGATATTTTTATTATATTTTTATTATATACTACCATTTGCAATATGTAACATCGACATAATTTACACAGTCATATCAAATATCAAAGTCACGCAATATTCCAAGACGTTTAATTAAGAAAGTGACATTAACACAACGCAAGACAAAAAACTACATTAAGAGCAAAAATATTAAAATGCACCAACAAAGTGTAGTAATAATTATTGACTAAAAATTGAATGCTCGTCACATTATTTTCAATAAACTTACTTGCTAACGAATCAATAGTATTAGCCCGTTTATCGGTATTACATGAAGTAAAATATTGCATGTTTAATTTGTAACGTACTATTAATATGAATGCTAAGTATTCATCCCACCGGTGGCCGTGGCGTTGTTCTTGTTGTTGTTGTTGTTGTTGTTGTTGTTGTCTTTGTCGTTGTTGTTCATTGGCCTTTTGCATGTTTTATTCTTGACACAATTTTTTTGACTTCTCGATCTCTTTCTTTAATGCTTCTTGATCCGCAACAAAAAAAATAGATATAGTTGATCATTAGTAACTTAAATACAGTTAATCAATATATTGCATTTTCGATCAAAGTAAAAATGTTCATGCATGTTCCACTTAATTGACAAGACAACGATGTGTAGGATCTCTTAATCCATTAGAGAAGATGATGTTACTACCAAATCTCCTAAGCTACCATCTTTATGTCCTACATTGTTACACACAAAAAACACACGTGAAATTTACATAAAATAATATAAATCAATATGCTAAATAAGTAAGACGATATGATGCTTACTTTACCACCATAATAAGTTGTAGCTCAATGTGCACGCGGTGTGGAGGAAGTTGTGGTTTGTTGTGTGTGATTTTTGACACGTTATATAGTTGATAAAATATTTGTAACTCATGGACGGGAAGGTAAAATGACTAACCACTAATTGGTGTGTTTAATTTATGCATTCATGACATTTTTGGTTTGTATTCTTTGAGGTTTAGAGATGGCTTGAAACATGTAGTACCGTACAAACTTTTGTGCACAATTCCTATGTACTTACCCTTATGCATGACTATTAAATCAAAGTACTAACACATGAAGCTTCCACATTTCACTTTCAATTCATGAAACATTTATTGTGAGCACTTTGCATTTATAAGACAACTTAAGCTTTTAGTATATAAGATATGTTATTTTATAGTTTAGGATGGATAAATATGTAACTATAAGTTTAAGTTATATATATATATATATACATGACATATATGCAATTTTCAAGCTTTAAAGAAATATATATTCAATTCCCCATGATAAAAAGATAGACCTAGACTTGTTTTTTTAATCTCAAATAAAGAGTCTTATGGACCTAAAAACTAAATAAACACCCCTAATACTTTATTAGATTTAGACTTTTCATAGCTCGAGCATATTATATATTGAGACCTCAAGATGATATTCAATAAAATATGTGGCCGACTATATATTAACCCGTTAGAAAATTGTAGGCCTTGGTTATTCGAGGGCTTAAAACGGTGACTTTTGTAGTTTCGTAGTTTTACATTTGAGCCACCGATTGCATTCGAATATTGTGTGCTCTCATATTTTAGCATCAACATTGAAAGACATGCACCAATTACGAACGATTTTGTGAATCGATGTATAAATGAATAATTTGTCGTATCTTAGAGAGTTTCTACGTTTTTAACTATTTTGTCCACCTTATACAAATTTACAAAGTCAACTTGTGCCTTGTAAGTTATAATCATGTAAAGATTGAAATGTAGAATTAATATTTGATTAATTAAAACATGCACCAACTGTGCACAAATTTTAAATGTAGCAACACCACTAGCAGTTGTCAATTTGTCATAAACTAGTACAGTTACCTGAAAGCTGTTTGATTGTAGTCGAAAATGAACGAGCTGGAAGCTGCGGTACCCCGAGCACCGGATGGCCATGATGGACAGACGAGGTAACATGACTGCGGTGGCTGACAACGCTGCCGCCATATTGTAAAAAATATATCTTTCTATTAATCAAACGGACAGCACAAATTCTTTGCACACTCGTTTTTTGTTTTTCGTTTCAGTTTCTAGTATTGGAAAAATAGCAAATGATTATTAGTGTACTCGTGGACGTGTAGAAGCTTTTGATTGGTTAAATTCCTATCTTCGTAATCCACGTTTGGCATATTCGTGGCACTTTATTATAGATTTATAGACCCTTGGATTCAGACATATGAATAAATCGATATACCAAAAATCGTACTCCGTAATTTTTTATATCATTTATAGAAAGAAGTTTTTTGACTCTAATTCATTAGTGTGTGAAACCGATTTGTATGTGCCCGTTTAGTAAACTTAGTACGATAATAAATAAGAAACTTAATGATAATATGTGATACAAAAGAAAGATAAGCTCATTGCTAATTGGCTTTACTTTGCAAATCCAGTATTCCAGTGTGAATGTTATTAGATGTCTAAATGACAAATTAAGCATAAGTGGCCCAAGCCCGTATACGTACTTAGAGTCCATCAATACTATTTATGATTTGTTGGTGGTTTTGTGTATCTTGTATTCGGTAAAAAAAAGCTTAAAGTATTTAATTTAACTAATATACATTGGCAAAAAGAATAACGGATTATTATTCATTAGAAAAGTTCCCGTTCTGTTATATTAAATTTTCACAAACACCCTCAAAATATAAATAAAATCGTAAAACCCTCAATTAAATAGTAATCACTATTCATAAAACATTCTCAAAATGATTCCCTTGTAACTAAAATTTCATTTCCATCTTCAAAAATAAAAGCATTACAATTTGAAGTATAATTTAAGCTAAACAAATTTAAATAATTACATTAAGGTTTTTACATGTTCAATCCAGAATACTTGTTGAGCATAGAAACTTACACTAGTTACACTCTAAAATTAATTTGTAATTGAATAAACCGATATAACAGTGTTTATGATTTTTGCCTGATTTCGTATGTCTTAAGAGCATTTTATACATACTGATAATGTATTTTCATGTTTTATTTTCTCACACGCCATAAAAGTTATTATTTCATTTAATTTTTTTATAATCATTGTTTCCAACCTTTTTAATGAATTGGTCATCAGGATTTAAATCCACCGCTACACATAATCAAAAGCATTACAAGAGAAGAAGGAAAACAAACATTCTTAGGTGATTTCATCATAAAAATCTATTCAAGCATATTCAGCAGCAACACGGGCTTAATATTCTTTTTGTGTTGTAGGCAAGTAGCAAACAAGAGAAAAGTTTATACAATCATAAACATTATGAACGACTAAAGTGGATCACCATAAAGCTAGATACAACATAGAATATCAGATATCATTAAGAAAGCCTATTGATGTGGACTATAGATGAATGTGTGCATGATTAATATTAAGATCTGATTACATTGTTAATATTGGGATTGGATCTAGGAATCTTAAGCACGGATAGCACAAATGATTATCATATTACTCCCAAATTACATTAAACTAGTTTATACACATGTCAAGGTATCACCATCTAACATGAAATCTTTGGTTTTTCATTTCGTGGGCAAGTCATCATAAGCTATACAGAGCTCTAACGTAAATCCACCCGTGTATAAAGAGCATACAGTTTACAGTTTTTCCGTTATTATATATACATCAAAGATTTTGTGCATACAATGGGTACAACAAAGTACACTACTTATGGCTACTACTTGATAAGCCTTGACTGACTGGTCAGCTGTCTCTTTCTTATCATTACCAGACTTGAGCTATGCAAGACACCTTTAATAATCTCCTTTCCTACACACAATCGAAATCCACAAACAAATCGTTAGAACATACGTAGTACTAACTTAAGCTTATATTAGCCATAGTTAACGGCATCTTAGAGCCTAAAATTACAAGTGTGCAGACAAATATATAAATACCTTGCTGGTCTCATAAGATAATTATCCCGCAAGACGACTGACCATAATACATGATGCACTCAGTATATAGTCGTCATCCAACTCAGTCGAATAGTCCTGTCATTTTGTATTAGCATATATTAACCTCAATATACGCATCAAAAGCGTCACAATACAGAGAATTAAGTGAGCACGAATGACACCTTCAAGATGAGTACTATTGTAGTAGTTGTTGTAAACAAACACTCCTTTTAACAAAACTAGATACTAATTCTTTAAGAGCCACCCCATTATTGAGACCAATCTTGTCACCAAAATCTCCATTCCTAATTTTTGACATTTTATAAAGGCGTAAATAGTGTTTCATGTCAAAAAAATATGTTTCCGTACACATTCTAAACAATATATGTTTGATACTAATTTTTTAGCTTTGTTGGTAGAAACATGAAAATCTTACTTGTGCGTGCGTGTGTCACTCATGTGCTTGATATATTCCTGCAAATGTAACAACGCTCAAGACACTCCTCAAATTTTGAGTCATCGGGTGATTCCCCAGCATACACTAGATGGTGATTGCCCCCACCAAGGGTAGCAGCCACCATGGAACGCGGGAAAGGGTGGCAATCTATCACCATGCCGCAATAAGAATGTGTCATTATGGGGCATCCATCTTTGATGGACCCAACACAAGTGTACTCCTCCGAGCTAGTGATCTCATTTGAGCTAATTGGAAAAATATAGAAGTAATTATATACCGTACCTAAGTGATTCATTAACTTTTCACACCTCCTACCCGTTACTGATAAAACATTTAATATATACCCCGTATAGTTTTATTTGTATTTTAATAACAAGTTTTTTTTTTTCCTTACTTATAAATAATATTGTCATTATTAAATTAAATTGATTATAATACCTAAAATTCGTGTGTGCATAGGATTAATTGTATTAACCAAAATATGTATACGCATGAGGTTACAAATAATATTAACATTATTAAATTGTATTTTTTAAATATACTTTTGTATTTATTTTTTAATTCAGTTAATTAAAATGTAAAGAAAAATAAAGAAAGGTACGATGTCGTGTTACCTCATCTTCTCCACTGCCCATCCCAACCCATGAAAGAAGATCAATAGTTCCATCCCCACTCGTAACTGGATCTTGATTTTCAGTACTTCCTCCTTGAGAAAGACCAACGGTGTTATTGCCCCTACAAGTACTAGTACTTGTAGCTTCAAAGCCACCAACATGACAATTTCCAGTTAGCTTTCGATCTAGAGTGGAACTACCACCTCCCCTACCACTAACAATCGAAATACTATGAACAATGATATCGATAAAACATGATGTTTCATCTTAAATTGATATCTTTTTATCGAAACGAGGATCTAAAAAGGTATGCATCCTTGTCGCCGTTCTTTTCATTTTTATGACTTGTGAAATTGTGTTTACCCTTATCAACCTTTTATAGCAAGAAAATATCTCTATTTAAATGATCCGATTGATCCAACGGCCATAATTGTTAACAGCTGGATTTTAGGGTTCAGGAAATGTCATCTTAAACTTATCTAAATTGTATGTTCATGGGCCTCGGCCCAAATACTCTGTCGACATATGTAACATCCCTAAATTTTATAATATGTCAATATGGTAAAAGACGAGTTGTTAAATTTAAAAGTAGCAACATTTGACATAAATAAATCTTATATATTAAATGCATCAATGTATTTTTAAAAATGTAAAATGTTATAGATACTAAATTTATACAATAAATTTGTATGCGCATATATTATTGAAAGTAGTAAAATCCTTATCAACAAACTAGAACGGCGTTGAACTAAAAAATAAGTACACAAAAATTTATGTTGAAATGTACGTATAAATATAGGGGACTAATATAGCACAAATGTCAAACACGTGAAGAAACAATGTTAGGAATACGATTTTTGTATAAGAAAGATTCGGTCACCCCAGACATGATTAAGCATTGTTTAGCTCGTAGTAGTTACATTAGTTAGTTATACGTAGTTTAGAATTAGATTAGTTCGCGGAAGAAGGACGGGTCTTTACCCACTGTATACCTGATCCGTAGCCCAAGTGGCAAAACCCATGTATATAAACCCCTCTCCATCCTTGGAGAGGGTAAGCCTTCTCTCATAATTCTATTTTCTTTTTTTTGGTTTTCTCTCAAGGCTTCATCTCTTTCTCTCTCTAACTTTCTCTCTCTACATTTCTTTCTTTCTTTCTTCCATGTAAACAAACCATACCACTTGATCTATACGTGTTTTTGAGCTTTATTAGTATCCTACAATTGGTATCAAGAGCCAGGGTTACATCCTAGGGATCATAGAACTTGTGGTGTATGGTTTGTTTTGGTTTCTACTAGTTTAGGGTGGTTTTTTACTCATTTTGGTGCTCGTTCGTGGTGTTTCTTGTGATCTTTCTTGTACTTGTAGGATTAGAAAGGTTAGATTCATCTAGTTTATCAGTTGGTTGGACTATATCTAACGTTTGTGAAGTGTACGAATGGGTTTTGGAACTTTTTCTTGCCAGCGGTTTGCTCCACGTTAAAGTATTCTTCACAGCGGTTAGTTTGGGTAGTTAGCGGTTAGTGGTAGCGGTTAAGTACAAGTAGTGGAGCGAACATTACGCTGTACTTTGTACTGTTTCAGCGGTTAAATTCCAGCGGTTTACTTCACAGCGGTTAGTTTGGGTGTTTAGCGGTTAGTAATAGCGGTTAAGTACAAGTAGTGGAGCGAGCATTACGCTGTACTTTGTACTGTGTTAGCGGTTTACTCACAGCGGTTAACTACTCAGCGGTTAAGTCAGTAGTGGTTACTTTACTAGCGGTTACTCTGTCCAGCGGTTACTATTCCAGCGGTTAAGTATCAGCGGTTAAGTCTTAGCGGTTAAGTTTCAGCAGTCATTACATCAGCGGTTTACTCTTCAGTGGTTACTTTACTAGCGGTTACTCTGTCAGCGGTTAATTGTCAGCGGTTACTGTACCAGCGGTTTACCTATCTTAGCGGTTTTCCTGGTTGACTTTAGTAAAATCCCGGGAAAGAATCGATTTCTCGGTTTAAGTCACGTGTGTTGTAAAATCCCGTCTAAGACCTTGTCATCATGACTACTGTAACATCTATTGATGATATTCAAGCTGCTGGATCTGACACTCGACCTCCAATGCTAGAAAGAACGGACTATGAGTCTTGGTCACAAAGAATTCGCTTGTATTGTCAAGGCAAAGAAAATGGGGAGAACATTCTGAGATCAATTGATGAAGGGCCATTCCAAATGGGCACTACCAGAGATGTTATCTCCACTGGTGATGATGGGACAGTCACCCTTGGAATTGACAGACCTCGTACGTACAATGATCTGAATGAAGCTGAAAAGAAACGATATGATGCTGACATTCGTGCTTCAAACATTGTGGTACAAGGGCTACCAAAGGACATATACAAACTGATTAACTTCAACACTGAGGCCAAAGCTGTTTGGGACAATGTCAAAATGTTGCTAGCTGGTTCAGAATTAACAAAGGAAGATCGTGAGTCTCAATTGTACGATGAATTCGAGCACTTTAAGATGAACCCTGGTGAAAGCATCAATGATTACTATGTCAGATTCCACAAGCTTGTGAATGACATGAGAATGATCAGAATGACAATGCCCAACATCCAACTCAACTCAAAGTTCGTCAATAACATGTCACCAGAATGGGATCGATTTGTCACGGCTGTGAAGCTAAACAAAGGACTCAGAAACACCAACTATGAGCAACTCTATGCTTATCTGCAACAACATGAGAAACATGCCATGTATGATCGTCAGCTAAGAGAGAAGTTTCATCCCTCAAATGATCCTCTTGCTCTAATCTCCAGTGCTCAAGGACTCAACCAATTCTCAGCTGACTTAATCAACCCTCCAATCACTGCTCAAGCAACACAGAATCAGTCTTCTCTTGGTCAAGCCTCAATGCAATCAGCAAGTGTCAAAACAAATTCACAAGAATCGGGAAATTCCTACATGGACAAGAGAATTGATAATCTCTCCAATCAAGTCTCTCTGCTGGTTCAACACTTCAGAAGCACTCTTCCTCAAACCAACAATCAACTCAGAACCTCATCTAATCCACGTAATCTTGCTGTTGTGGAAGATGGGCGAGTTGTGGTTCAGGGAAGACAGAATGTCCGAGGAAATGTTCAGAACAGAATGGGTAATGGCAATCAAGGACAAGGAAGAATCAAGTGCTACAACTGTGGTGGGCTAGGTCATATTGCAAGAAACTGCACTGAACCAAAACGTCCTCAGAATTCCGACTACTTCAAAGATAAAATGCTGCTGATGCAAGCCCAAGAAAATGGAGTGCAATTGGATGAGGAACAACTGCTATTTCTTGCTGGTGATGAAGGGAATTCCTTTGATGCTGATGTGGATGATCAACCAGTTCAGGATCTTGCTCTTAATGACCCAAACATCTTCCAGGCTGAAGACTGTGATGCCTTTGATTCTGATGTTGATGATGAACCTACTGCACAAACCATCTTTATGGCCAAGCTTACATCTGCGTTCACATCGGCAAATCAATCAGGATCTTCCAAATCATCCATCATTCCTGAGGTACTCAAATTATATGACACATATGAAAAAAGTGCCATTCCAACGATACTCTATGAGGTTCATCAAACTAGTATTGTCGCGCCAGATGATGTTGGTTTTAAAAACACTAATGTTTCCTCAAAACAACAACATATGGATAACAATAAAGAGTCTGATGAATCTAGTAGAGCATCTGAAGATACACATGTTGACGATGTGATGCACAATCAAAGGACTCATAACGAAGTAAAACACACAGACACTATTGATTCAAATTCTGCTGATATGGGTAATAGTAATGTTGTCCCATATGAGCAATACTTGAAACAAAGTGTCGAAAGTGCTTTACCAAGTGATGACTCTTCCGTTAATAATGATACTTGTGAATATGATGATTATACTGCTGTTATTCCTGATGACACCTTAACCACTAGGATTAATATTCTCAAAGATCAGGTGAATATGTATCAACAACGTGCAAAATTTGAGTTAACTGAACGTGAACAGAAAATGAATTGGCAAATGTGTACATATATTACCAAGAGGAATTTAAAGGAAGAAGAGTTAAGAGGGGAAATAAAATCTTCGCAAAATCAATCAAACTGTTAAACAAAAACAGGAGATTCAAAACAGTGTCAACACACTAAAATTAGATTTTCAAAGCAAAGAAACTAAACTTCTAAACGATTTTTCCCAATTAAAGGCCTTAAAGAACAAGCTTGAAAACAAATTGTACACACAAGGCCAAACCATTCAAACTGCTCAAATGATGCATAAGCACATTAAGCTTCGTGATAAACATAGTGATAAGGATACAGGTGTGCCTAAAACTAATTATCTTAGGAGCGTTAGTGCCTCTCAACCTGCCTTATATGACTATAATGTGATGCTTAAGCCCAATCATGAATCCCCTGATGTGCGTGATACAGAAGAGATTGTTGAAATTGAAACAGAAAATAGGAAAAGACTTGAGGATAAGATGAAGGATCCCATGTGCATAGCAAATCGTGTTAATATCAAGCCCCATAACTACTATGAGCAGAACCGATTAACTGTCTTTGTGCCCCAAACTAGGTTAACCCCTGAACAGATTTTTTGGGCTTTAGATGTGGAAAAAATGAAAGCTGAACTTCTTATGGCTACCACTCCCCTTAAGTTTGCTAAACCCACGGTGTATCCTCCCAATACACCCATGAACCTAGTTCAGATAGCACTTCCCACTCAATGTAAAACTCTTATTAGCATGTATGTACTGTATCAAATGTTTGCGGATTTTGACAAAACGTGTAAAAAGAGGATTACTCCAACGGGAATTACTGAGGGGGAAAGGGGTTTTGAAGTTACAAAAGAATGTTATCTCACAGAAGTCATTCCGTTTTTTAAACAAATCAAAAACCATTTTGAATACATGGAAACGTCCCTTAAACAAGAGATCAATGAAATGAAAGAGGTGTTTAAAAACCAGGAACGTGAAGGAAAACAAACTGTAATAGATCTTCAACATAGTGAAATTGCGAGGAAGAATGCTCTCATCATGAATGATAATTTGATTGCTATGTGCATTGCTCAAGATGTGTTTTATACTGCTACTGATTCTTCTTTAACTGCTTCCCAATTTCATGATATGTCTGTTACATTAAAGGTTTTCCAGAATCGTGTTGTTGAGCTTGAGGGGGAGAATTTAAAACTGCGCGAAAAAATTCAAAAAGATGATCATGATAACATGGTCAAGCAATTTTCAAAACTAGAGGTTGATAATCTTAACTTGCAATTAAGATACCAACATCTAGAAGAAAGAATTAGAAACTCAAATGCCAAGACATCTTCGGATGCTCCTGAATTTGATGCATATTTTGAATTAGCCAAAAGGGATGAAAGAATTCAAGCTCACACTAACACGATTCGGAAACTGAAGCTTCAAATTGCACAATTTAAGACGAATAAATGTGATGTGATTGATAATAAATGTGATGCGATTGATACCCAGAAACCTCCGTGTTTAGATTCTCAATATCTTCAACTTCAAAATGTCATTAACGACTTGAAATACGAAAATGATTGTTTTCAAGCTGAAAACTCTAAAATCAAACAACATTACAAAGAGTTACATGATTCGATGAAGATCACACGTGATAAAAACAATGAAAAGATAACTTCTTTGCTTAAAGAAAATGAGAATCTAAAGACTCAGGTGAAAGGGAAAATGCCAGTCACTGCATGTGATTGCAGTCTCACCAAAGCGGCTAAAACAAAAAGAACTGATGTTGATGCCATTAATATTCCTCTTCCCCTTAGGAATAATGCGTTTGTTCATAGTGAGTACCTTAGGTATCTCAAGGATTGCCTAGATATCCTCTGCGAAACTATTGAAGAGGTTAGAATGGTGAGTCCTGCGGACATTGGCATCCGTGATGTGTATTATCTCACCAACAGATCATATGAGCTCTTAGATTATGCCATTGGTACATGTCCTAAAGCTGTTTGCATGCGTGATAAGACTAATGATTTTTCCTCTAAGGTTAAGAACAAGCATGTTGCCTTTAAAGTGCCCATAACATCACCAAAACATAACACATCAGATACCAGAAATCAAACAGCAGTTTCTCGTTCTAATGTTCCCATCATTAATTCTACAGGAGTAAAAGTTGTCACTAATGCTAGCGGGTCAAAGCCTAGTTGCAATACAAGGAATGATAGGACTTCGCCAGCTAAAAGTGCTCAAGGAAAGAAAGTAGAAGACCACATTAGGAACAATAAGACTGATCTGAACGTTGAGAATCGTGTTGATTCTAGTATTAGCTCTAGGCGTACTGTAATTAATTCGAATTCTAAAACCAGTTGTGAGATCTGTAATAACTATTTAAATTTTGGTAATCATGATGTGTGTGTTAAGACATGTTTGTATGCTTCTAAAGTATCCCCTGGTTGTCATAATGTTTATTATAATCGTGAAAAACATGTTTGGAAAGCAACAGGAAGGAAGTTTACTAATGTTGGCTATCATTGGAGACCCACTGGAAGAATAATATCAATAGGAAGTCATCGCCCCTTTGCCAAACAGTCTAATCCTAAGTTTCCCAACATTAGGATTTGGAAGAAATCTGGTAGAACTTTTCCTATAGGAACCCAATGTGCTAACCATAAGTCTAGTTCCCCAGCATATCATGTTATGACTAAGGTCACTATTAATTCTTCCAATTCTGATGTTTGTGCTAACCAATCGGAACCCACTTTTGGTTGGGGATCCAAGTTTGTCCGTTATCCATATCTGTCTGATTTCAAATGCAGGTCGTACAAATCGCCCTGTGGTATTTGGACTCAGGCTGCTCAAAACATATGACGGGGGATCGCTCGCGGCTCAGAAATTTCGTGAAAAAGTTTATCGGGACTGTTAGATTCGGGAATGATCATTTTGGTGCAATAATGGGTTATGGAGATTATGTGGTTGGTGACAGCGTTATCTCTCGGGTATATTATGTAGAAGGTCTTGGGCACAATCTATTCTCCGTAGGTCAATTTTGTGACTCAGATCTAGAAGTTGCCTTCAGAAAACACTCTTGTCATGTTAGAAGATTGGATGGTATGGATCTCTTGAAAGGCAGACGTGGCACAAACCTCTACACTATATCCATTGAAGACATGATGCAATCATCTCCAATCTGTCTACTATCTAAGGCTTCCAAGACCAAGTCGTGGTTGTGGCATCGTCGTTTGAACCATTTGAACTTCGGAACCATCAATGAACTTACTCGTAAAGATCTTGTTCGTGGCATGCCCAGGCTGAAGTATGAAAAGGATCATCTTTGTTCCGCTTGCCAGCTTGGTAAAAGCAAGAAGCATACTCACAAACCCAAAACCATCAACACCATCATGGAAGTTCTTCATACCCTTCACATGGACCTCTGTGGTCCCATGAGAGTGCAAACCATATTTGGAAAGAGATATGTGTTAGTGATTGTTGATGACTACTCTCGATTCACATGGGTCAAATTCCTCAGATCCAAGGATGAAACACCTGAGATCATCATCAAACTAATCAAGCAGCTGCAAGTTGGACTCAATAAAACTGTCAGATTCGTCCGCACAGATAATGGAACGGAGTTTGTCAATCAACAACTTACTCAGTTTTATGAAGATCTGGGAATTAGTCATCAAAGGAGTATACCTCGAACCCCTCAGCAGAATGGAGTCGTTGAAAGACGAAACCGTACACTTGTAGAGGCAGCACGTACTATGTTAATCTTCTCCAAAGCTCCTATGTTTCTCTGGGGAGAGGCAATTGCAACGGCTTGTTACACTCAGAACAGATCACTAATACATCCTCTTCACTGCAAAACTCCTTATGAGCTAGTGCATAAAAGAAAACCCGACCTCTCTTTCCTTCGTGTTTTTGGTGCATTATGTTACCCAAACAATGATAGCAAAGACTTGGGAAAGCTAAAGGCAAAAGCTGATATTGGAATTTTTGTTGGGTATGCACCAAACAAGAAGGGGTATCGAATCTACAACAAAAGGTCCCGACAAATCATGGAAACCATCCATGTCATGTTTGATGAGCTGACCGAGCAAACGGTTCCTGAATTCTCCAGTTCAGGACCCACATCTAATCTTTGGACTCCTGGACCCATTAGTTCAGGACTTGTAAATTCTTCCACCACAGATGCTCCTTCTGTGCCACCTACCTGTGAGGACTTGAAGAAATTGATTGATTCAATGTATGATGAGTATTTTGAGCCTCAACAGAGAGTCGTACCTGAACAAGTAGTCAGAGATCCTGATGCTGCTGCTAATGATGAACCTCAACCCACAAACGGGCCTTCCATCTCCATCTCAATTAGTCAAAATGCTCCATCATCTAGTCATACCAATCACACAGATCAACACTCTTCAAATCCACAAGAAGAAGCATCCGATAATACATTTGAAGTGAATCCTTTTACTCATCATACTGATGT
>LBNU01012264.1:1433-14581 GCA_014162995.1 Artemisia annua
TTGCTACGGTCCATATGTGTTATTTACTTTAAACCTATAGACTCACCAGCGTTAGCTGACTTTTAGCATGTTTTTCAGGTGCTTAAAGTATGTTTGTGTTGAAGGCAGGGCATCGCAATGGTCATAATAAACTGATGTGTTTTTACTTAAGCATACTCTGAAAACTTTGTGGACCAACATGTAATCGAGCCTTGTGTTTATTCAAAACAAAACTTATGTATAACAATTGACTTGTTTTGGTAACAAATTCGAAACGGATTTTTATCCCGTTCTTTATGTATCTTGTGTTGTGATATTAATTTAGTAGCACCCAAAATGCATGTATGCTTCCGCGAATCTATAATTTTGGGGGTGTTACAGTTTTTTTCGAAAAAGTACAAAAAATAGGCAGATTTTGTTTTTGTTAAAAGCAATCCAAAAACACGTTTTTATTCCAAGATTCTTGTACAACTAACCTTAAAATGATGAAATCTTAAAGAAAGTTGCAAACTTGAACCACTTTTCAAACTTTTGAAAAATTTTGAAAAATGGTACAATACTACGAATAGAAATTTTTTGTGAAATTTTGAGACTTGTTGGTTGTTTGAGTTTGTAACACACGTTTTAATGAAAAAGATGTGATAAAAACACGAAACAAACAAGAAAGTAACAATCTTTGACAAAAAATAACGAATAAAAACCAAGTTTTTGGGTCGTTGGAAACAAAAACAAAGAACTACACCTTCTATTTGGCGTTTGATACCACTTGTTAGGTCACCATTTTGTAAACACAAGCATAGATTTGTAAGAAATAAGATAAGAAATAGAGTTTGTTTGATTAGATCAAATGAGAAGATTAAAAGTGCAAGAGTTTCTTTATATTATGAAATAACCAACAAGAAATAAGATAACATGAGTATCCTATTTATAGGAGAGGAGCTAGGGCAACACTCCCTTTCTCCTTCCTTGTTCTAGACGTTGGGCTTTAAGGCCCATTGGACGTGTGATGGACTTCACACGTTTACATTCATTAGTTAAGTAACTTGGATAAATTTAGCAACCTATTACAATGACTGAAATAACCGAGACTTGACTAAAACGTTGATAACTTAGGTTCTAACAACTTCATTGGTCAAGTAATTCTCCCACACCCTTTGTGTTGTACCCATTTTTGGTACACGATACCCCTAGTACACCCCTCCAAGCCTATCTTTTCGTTTCGACCTTTGAGCATCCTACTCAAAGTGAGAATTTGTTACACCCCACTTAAATGTACACCCAAATCGCCTTAGCCTACCTTGTATGCACTCACCTTTAGTGCATTATTGTGAAAACATTTGTTAAACCCTTTGTTAATTATCTAATCGATTACATGGTTGCTAAGTCGAGTCATATCCTTGTACATATTGTTTTGGGACGATTGGGACTCATGCGTAAAGTACTAGTGTAATGGAGTAATGGGGAAGAACAACATTATTACCCCCATATGTGCTTAATATTTTAAAAGTACTCCAAGTTTTTCAATTATCTTAATCGAGTCATTAGAATAGTTAATTGTAAAGTTATGTAAAAGTTCAAGTGTAAGGGGAGAACCGAGACCCCTATGATGTATTATTTTGGATGGTAGGGTAAGAGTGTATGAAAAAAAATCAAAAAATCAAGAAAAATACAAAAAAAATGTGAAAAAGAAAAGTAGAAAAAACATACGGACTACCACCCCGTTTCTTTTATGGTTGTTTATGTTTTTGTTATTTTGTTTTTAGCTTAAGATTGAGTCGAGTCTTGGCTTAGCAACATTGTATAGTGCATGTATTTGATCACGATAATTAACTCGCCACCATTAGAATACCCTTTATTCCAACCAAACCATATTTATCATATCCCTACACCTTACGTTACAACCCTTTGGAAAGCCCTCTTTGATAGTTTATCTTAGGTACTTACGCCTAGTGGAGGAGTAATTGATCCTCTCCCAAGCCTATGGTAATCTATTTGCTATGACAGGTAGTGAGAGATATTTTCCGTTTTCATTTATGAGATATAATTCTATGACACTTGAGAGATGAGAGTATCCAAACACTATTTGTGAGGTGCTAGTGTATGATATCCGTGCTTATTATGATTAGGGTCGAATGACTATTTGTTGTAATTACTTTTATATTTGTGTTAAATGACCCCTAACTCATATTTTGATTGGAATAAAAGCTCATTTGCTTGAGGACAAGCAAATTCCAAGTGTAATTGTATTTGATGAGACGAAAAGTGTACCCGTTTTAAGGGGTCATTTAAGCCCTAATTCGAGTTAATGTGATCAAATATTACCCTAAATCGTTCCTTTTGTCGTTTTAGGTACTTTTGAGAAGAATTCTGTAAAACATGCCAATTTGGACGTTTTTGGAGCATAAAAGTGAAGAAAACGACAAAGTCTCAAAAGATGAAGATTTACAACCTGACGGCGTCAGAAGTCACAAGGTGACGCCGTCAGAAAGCCTTGACAAAAGAGTGGAAACCAATTATCAAATGACGGGCCAGAGGAAATTTTGGATTTAACACCTGACGCCGTCAGGTGTTAGGAAAAGTAGGCCGTCAGGAGTAAAGTTAAAGAGTGACGGCCCAGAAGGTTTTATAAGGTGACGGCGTCAGAAGTGGATCTAGGCCATCCGAGAAACCTAATGGCGGCGAGCTGACGGCGTCAGCCCTTATAACCTGACGCCGTCAGAGTGTAAAATCTATATATAGTTTTCTAATTTTCATTCATTAGTGTGGAACTTTGTGGAGAACTTTTAGGGCAAACCCTAAAGACGAATTTTCTGTACTTTTTAGGGTTTCCAACCCTTGGAACCCTCATGCTTAATTAAAGATAAGTCTTCACTTTAATTCAATCAATATGTCTATGTGTTGGTTGATTATCTCTTTTGCTTGTCTTTTAATTAACATGTGTAGCTAAATTCTCTAGTGTTTGCTTAGATCTAATGAAACCTAACTATTAATTATTGGTTGATTGGTGTGTGTTGTTGTTTGTTGGGATGATTGTTCCATCAATGTTAGGCTCAAGAAAACTGGCCAACCTCCTTTATGGTAACGTGCTTGAACGTCTTGGGAAACATGTAGCCAAGGCATACTAGGCTATTAAGGTAGTATTTAACGCATGAGCCACTGTTTACAACCCCTATGGTTGTGCCGTGCATGGCATAGGGCGAGATAAGAGCTCATAGAATTGGAGAGATATGTATGCCACTCCATGAGTTATTAGGAATACACCCTTCATCCACACAAGTAACACACATATCAATTAACCGGTAAAAGATAGTTAGGGAGTAATGAAATCTAAGTAAACACAATTTTCTCCATATTGTTTTCACAACCACAATAGTTTAGATATTTATTTTATTTTAATTTGCATAAGTAGTAAACTTGGGTTAGTTGACTAGCAACTAATTCCGCCCTTCCTCTAAAAACCGAGATTTTAATTGCTTTCAAAAAAATATAAAAATACAAAAAGAATCTTCCTTCCACCCTTAGACCTATTAGAGTAGCTTTTCTATCCTAACGAACACTATTCCCTGTGAGAGAACGATCAATCCCCCGTACTTACCACTATCCTATACTACATCGGTCAGGTACACTGCCTGGTGGGGTTGTAAGCCTCTTGAGATCCCTCGAGAGGTAAAACCTGTTGTAAGGTCACAAAACCACGCATCAAGTTTTTGGCGCCGCTGCCGGGGAATAGTTATTGTTTAGGTAGAATTTTTATTTCTTTAGGTCTACTCACTAGATTCCTTTCTAGTGAGATTTTTATTTTCTTTTTCTAGGATTTTCTTTAGTCTATCTTTTTCTTCGTGTTTTTGTTCGTAATCTTTACCATCCGCCATCATGGAAGGTGGTAACATCCTTGATCCCAACAACCTAATTCAACCAAACCACCCACCACAACCAAACCAACCTCCTAGACCCCGCACCTTAGGAGAGTATTCCCGACCTAGCCACCTTGGCTATCGAAACACCATTGAGCTCACTCAAGGAGCCAATGTCACTCCCTTGCGATCCGACACCATCCGGTTGGTGCAAAGCGGATGCGCATTCCATGGACTTCGTTCCGAAGATCCAAACCAACATCTCAAGGATTTCCTCAAAATCGTAGATTCCATAGACCTTGATGTTGCAACTCGAGAGACGACCCGATTGCGTCTCTTCCAATTCTCTCTACGGGACCAAGCTAGTCAATGGCTTGAGCGACTTCCCGCAGGATCCATCACCTCTTGGGACGATCTCACAACTCGTTTCCTTGCTCAATTTTTCCCACCGGGGAGAACTACCAAGCTAAGGAATGATATCTTGGCGTTCCAACAACGCCAAGGCGAAACCCTCTACGAGGCATGGACTCGATTCAAGGACTTACTCCAAAAAGTCCCTCATCATGGCATAGACCTTTGGCTCCAAGTCCAAATCTTCTATGACCACATCAATCTCCACACGAGGCAAACCATTGACCAAGCGGCCGGTGGCAAGCTACGTGATCTAAGTGCGGAACAATCATGGGATCTCCTAGAAGATCTTGCTCTATATGACAACGAAAGTTGGAATGATCCCCGTGATTTGAATAAAACGGTCAAGGCAATATCTTTGCCTTCGAATAATTCAAGCACTTCCGACCGTAGGATCATAGAACTTGAAGACCAAGTCAAGTTTCTCATGAAATCCTACGAAGCTCCTAAACCTTCAAGCCAAGTGAACAAAATCACTTCTTCGTGCGAATTATGTAGTGGTCCCCACGACACTCGTGATTGCATGGAACTCCCCGAACAAGCTTTTGCGGACTACGCATCCACGCGTACCGACGGAGCGGGAGATAAGTGGTACACTTTCAAACCCGAGCCAAACCCTTATGGAGATTCATACAACCCCTCATGGAAAAATCACCCCAACCTTAGGTGGAAGTCAAACCAAAACGCACCCCAAAACAATTCTTCCAACCCACCTAACCGGTTTCAACCCAACGGTAATTCCTCAAACCGTACCTTCAACAACAATCCTTCCAACAACTATGGTAGTACCAACAACTTTGAAGGATTGATGTCCAATTTTATGGCATCTCAAGAAGCTCGCATAGCTAAATTCACATCCGAATTCAATCAACAACAAGTAGAGATGACCAATAAAATTGACAACTTGTTGAAAGCCCTCAACAACCAAGTGCTATCACCCCCACAAAAGGACGCTAGAAACACCAATAGCGAACCACAAATCAAGGACCCCTCTTCATCCAAACATGTCCACTTCGTAAACGTTGTGACCATTAGACCAATTGATAGGAGTGAGAATGATAGTGAATCAAAGGATGAGAGTAAGGAATTAGAGGATGATAGGAAGGCTAAGGTTAGCGAAATAGAAGAAGTAGAGGAGGAGGATTACTTCAATAGGTTACCCACTAAGGAAGAGCGAGCATATCATAAGAATCTATTCGATGACTCCGAGACCCCATACATCCTAGGTAACCCAATTTTCAAGGTGGGCGATCCATCTAATCTCAACATACCATGCAACATCGGGCATTTGCATATTTGGAAAGCGTACATTGACCCTAGATCACCCATTAACATCATGACTAGAGCTCAATACAATTTGATAATGAAAAGTCAACTAGGGTATAGAGTGTTTCCCGATAAGGGATGGATTAGTAACTTCACGGGAAGAGTTAAAGGATTACCGGTTTATGTAGGAAACTTTACCTATGTCACCGACTTTGTGATTGTAGAAGATATCCGCCCAATAATCGATGCAAGTGTGACCCAAGTAGTCTTAGGCAAACCATTTATCGAGGTCTCTAGAATGACTCATGAACCTTCCTTAGGGATAGTCACATTTAAGGATGAGACCGATGAGGTGAACTACCAAATGCCGTATAAGATAGAGCAATACCAACACTTGTCAAACGTTGAGAAGGAGCTCAAACAAGCGGTTTACTATAGGAATGATGAGGATAGACGTAGGGGAGTAGACTATGTCATGAAAAGGATTTTCGGTTTCTATAAGGATTGTTTGAACTTAGGGCCCGAATACAAAACCGGAAAAGAGGATGACTTAGGAACCGAGACCAACGACGAAGTCACGTAACGTACGGTGACTTTGAGTCTAGCTACAAGACTCGTTAATAAAGAAAAGCGCTTCTTGGGAGGCAACCCATGTTTTGTGTGTTTTTGTGTGTTTATTTGATTTTATTTGTTTCCGTATGTAAGTTATATTTCTTGTTATTGATTCATGCTTCAAACTAAATTGTGAAAATGCTTTATTTTGTTTTTAACTTCGTCTTAACTACATATAAAGGTATTTTGCAAAAGCTAAGTGTAAGGGAAATCTAAATCGGTTTATATAGAACGAATGAACATGAATCATAACAATGAAATTAGCATACATATTAGTACTTGTTTGAGTCAAATGCTTGTATCGAGTCATAATGAATTTTTGCAGGAATTCCAGGAAGTAAGATCTAGTTTTTCCAGAATTTTTCCCGGAAGCTTAACATGAGAATTCTGTCAGAACTTTCTGACGGCGTCAGGGTTAACACCTGACGGCGTCAGGTTATAATTTTCTGCAATTTTTGAAAGTTTTGTATTTTTCCGGAAACCTAAAAAGTTTTGTCAATTCTTTAACTTATAATCTCCAGGAATTCTGCAAAATATTCATTCCACAAGCATTATATCTTATTATGTAGATTTTACCGCCGATTTTACGCGAGGTTGGCCTTTATCTTTTTCAGGTTAACAGGTTATTTTGGACAAGAAGACGTTTATTATTTTGGAAGGGAAGCTTTGAACGTTCGTCTATCTTGGAAGAAGATCTAACCATGTTACATCACTATCCACAACAAACGATTCAGGGGAGTATTTGATTTCATTCTTTCATCTTATTTACTTTTACGTCTTTTATTTGAACATTGGGGACAATGTTCGGTTTAAGTGTAAGGGGGGTAAATGAAAGCACCGTTGAGAATATACTTACGCTTGATGTTTTGCTTTGTTTGATAGTAAATTTGTAATAAAACCAAGAGAAATATTTGTTAGGGCAATTTTAGCGCCAATTTAAAATTTTTTACAACATTTAGAAGTGAAACCTTGATCTTAATGAGCGTCTCATGGATAGGAAATTGTATGACTAGCACAAAACCGTACCACTAAAAAATTTTCCACCCCAAATATGTGAGGTTCGCCCCTAGAATTGGTAGGAAAAGCATCCATCTTTGGTGCTATGATGTGAGTACCGGTAGTATTTAGATTCTAGAACTTGCGTTAGGACCATCTCAAATCCACAAGTGAGACTACATTCGTGTAGTTAAGATTTACTACATGATAAGAGGCATTAGGATTAACCCATTGTTTTACACCCGTATATTTGTTATAATTACATTGACTTCATTGGTCAAGTAATTCTCCCACACCCTTTGCGTTGTATCCATTTTTGGTACACGATACCCCTAGTACACCCCTCCGAGCCTATCCTTTCGTTTCGACCTTTGAGCATCTTACTCAAAGTGAGAATTTGTTTACACCCCACTAAATGTACACCCAAATCGCCTTAGCCTACCTTGTATGCACCCACCTTTGGTGCATTATTGTGAAAACATTTGTTAAACCCTTAGTTAATTATCCGGTCAATTACATGGTTGCTAAGTTAAGTCATATCCTTGTACATATTGTTTTGGGACGATTGGGACTCATGGGTAAAGTACTAGTGTAATGAAGTAATGGGGAAGAACAACATTATTACCCCCATACGTGCTAAATATTTTAAAAGTACTCCAAGTTTTTCGATTATCTTAATTCGAGTCATTAGAATAGTGATTGTAAAGTTATGTAAAGATTCAAGTGTAAGGGGAATGCAAATCCCCTATGATGTATTATTTTGGATGGTAGGGCAAGAGTGTATGAAAAAAAAAATCGAAAAATCAAGAAAAATAAAAAAAAATATGAAAAAGAAAGAAGAAAAACATACGGACTACCATCCCGTTTCCTTTTATGTTCCTTTTTAGTTTTTGTTATTTCATTTTTAGACTAAGATTGAGTCGAGTCTTGACTTAAGCAACGATGTAGAGTGCATGTATTTGATCATGATAATTAACTCGCCACCACTAAAATACCCTTTATTCCAACCAAACCGTGTTATCATATCCCTACACCTTACGTTACAACCCTTTATAAAGCCCTCTTTGATAGTTTATCTTAGGTGCTTACGCCTAGTGGAGGAGTAATTGATCCTTTCCCAAGCCTATGGTAATCTATTTGCTATGACAGGTAGTGAGTGTTATTTTCCGTTTCCATTTATGAGATATAAACTTTATGACATTTGAGAGATGTGAGAATCCAAACACTATTTGTGAGGTGCTAGTGTATGATTTCCGTGCTTGTTATGATTAGGGTCTAATAACTATTTGTTGTAATTACTTTTATATTCGTGTTAAATGACCCCTAACTCATATTTTGATTGGAATAAAAGCTCATTTGCTTGAGGACAAGCAAATCCCAAGTGTAAGGGTATTTGATGAGACGAAAAGTGTTACGCTTTTAGGGGGTCATTTAAGCCCTAATTCGTATAAATGTGATCAAATATTGCCCTAAATCGTTCCTTTTGTCATTTTAGGTACTTTTGAGAGGAATTCTGGAAAACATGCATATTCGGACGTTTTTGGAGCATAAAAGTGAAGAAAACGACAAAGTCTCAAAAGATGAAGATTTACAACCTGACGGCGTCAGAAGTCACAAGGTGACGCCGTCAGAAAGCCTTGACAAAAGAGTGGAAACCAATTATCAAATGACGGGCCAGAGGAAATTTAGGATTTAACACCTGACGCCGTCAGGTGTTAGGAAAAGTAGGCCGTCAGGAGTAAAGTTAAAGAGTGACGGCCCAGAAGGTTTTATAAGGTGACGGCGTCAGAAGTGGATCTAGGCCATCCGAGAAACCTAATGGCGGCGAGCTGACGGCGTCAGCCCTTATAACCTGACGCCGTCAGAGTGTAAAATCTATATATAGTTTTCTAATTTTCATTCATTAGTGTGGAACTTTGTGGAGAACTTTTAGGGCAAACCCTAAAGACGAATTTTCTGTACTTTTTAGGGTTTCCAACCCTTGGAACCCTCATGCTTAATTAAAGATAAGTCTTCACTTTAATTCAATCAATATGTCTATGTGTTGGTTGATTATCTCTTTTGCTTGTCTTTTAATTAACATGTGTAGCTAAATTCTCTAGTGTTTGCTTAGATCTAATGAAACCTAACTATTAATTATTGGTTGATTGGTGTGTGTTGTTGTTTGTTGGGATGATTGTTCCATCAATGTTAGGCTCAAGAAAACTGGCCAACCTCCTTTATGGTAACGTGCTTGAACGTCTTGGGAAACATGTAGCCAAGGCATACTAGGCTATTAAGGTAGTATTTAACGCATGAGCCACTGTTTACAACCCCTATGGTTGTGCCGTGCATGGCATAGGGCGAGATAAGAGCTCATAGAATTGGAGAGATATGTATGCCACTCCATGAGTTATTAGGAATACACCCTTCATCCACACAAGTAACACACATATCAATTAACCGGTAAAAGATAGTTAGGGAGTAATGAAATCTAAGTAAACACAATTTTCTCCATATTGTTTTCACAACCACAATAGTTTAGATATTTATTTTATTTTAATTTGCATAAGTAGTAAACTTGGGTTAGTTGACTAGCAACTAATTCCGCCCTTCTTCCAAAACCGAGATTTTACTTGCTTTCCAAAAAATATAAAAATACAAAAAGAATCTTCCTTCCACCCTTAGACCTATTAGAGTAGTTTTTCTATCCTAACGAACACTATTCCCTGTGAGAGAACGATCAATCCCCCGTACTTACCACTATCCTATACTACATCGGTCAGGTACACTGCCTGGTGGGGTTGTAAGCCTCTTGAGATCCCTCGAGAGGTAAAACCTGTTGTAAGGTCACAAAACCACGCATCAAGTTTTTGGCGCCGCTGCCGGGGAATAGTTATTGTTTAGGTTGAATTTTTATTTTATTAGGTCTACTCACTAGATTCCTTTCTAGTGAGATTTTTATTTTATTTTTCTAGGATTTTCTTTAGTCTATCTTATTCTTTGTGCCTTTGTTCGTAATTTTCATTGACCATTCCGTTTGCCATTATGGAGAACGTGAATCCACCAAGTCCGACACTAGAGTTTTACCAGAAAAAATATAACTACACCAATTTGGACTTTTCAAGATGGAGTAGTGAAATGATGAGAACTGGATCTTGCATTGATTTCAGTGAGTACCTTGAGAAAAGAGACCAAGTGCATAAAACTTTTAAAAAAGTCACCTTAGGAGCTCCATCAAACCCTCAGAATACCTCATTTAGTGAAACCTATGCACCATATGAGCCTTCACCTAGGATAGTTTCTTATGAGCCACCTAGCTGCATGTCATGGTTAGGCCCTACCATAATACAAGATGAACACATAGGTGACCTTGATGTGATGGAGGATTTAGCCGAACATGATCACATTGATCAAAAAGACCTAGGTTTTATGATCGATGACGATGAATCTCAAGAAACAGATGATGAATCTTTTGGGCAATTTGAATATAGCAGTCATGATCCTTATGATTCGGATATAGAAGTTGAGATGCCTAGAGAAGCACTTGAGATACTTGGGAAAATGTTAGGGTTAGGTTCTACTAAAACACATGATGAGAATATAGGTGATCTTGACACGAGGAGTGACGAGGTAAATAATCCAAGCCCACCGAATACCCCACAAGTCCCACCATCATTTAAGGCACCTACACCGCCCGTGACTTACCCGGAAGAAGCAGGAGAAATTATAGGAACCCCAATGGAGGAAGAACCCTTGGACCAGACACAACTACAGGATATAGGCGTGAATACTCATAGTCACAACCTTTCTTTTAGTTCTAAGGAAGTTCCTAGTTTTCATGAACCAGAGCCTCAACCAAAACCGTTACCTAATCTTCCATCCTTAGATATGAATTTAGGAATTGAAATTGGTCCCAATCCACCCATCAAACCATTTAGTCCGGGTAGTTTTACGATAAAGGTGGTAGACTTTAAGCCTTGTAATGAGAAAGCCAATATAGGAGTGGAAAATGACCTTACATACTTACGTCACCCATTTGTGATTGATCATAAGAAACATTATGGGTTTAAACCGGGTTTATTAGATCAAGATGGATTCCCAACTAGGAGTATCTCAAAATTGATAGAAGGTGATCCTTTCTTAGGAGAAAACTTCAACTCACCCATTGACCCAATTGAACTAGGTAAGGTTATGATGAAAAGAGCACACCCATTTGAGCATATAATTCATCCACCACTCTTCCCTCACGTGGCATATTTCCACCCTAAGGGTGTGTATCGCTACTTCCACCCGTACTTAATTCTAAGTGTAGGGAAAACATCCCCTATTTCCGTTAAATAAGGGTAGAGTCAGGCTCGTGACTCGATAAAAAACAAGCGCTTATTGGGAGGCAACCCAAGCTTTTTCTGCTTTGTGTGTTTTGTTTGTTTGTTTATTTGATTTTATTTGTTTCCGTATGTAAGTTATTTTTCTTGTTATTGATTCATGATTCAATCTAACTTGTGAAAATGCTTTATTTTGTTTTTAACTTCGTCTTAACTACATATAAAGGTATTTTGCAAAAGATAAGTGTAAGAGAAATCTAAATCGGTTTATAAGAACGAATGAACATGAATCATAACAATGTAAATTAACATACATATTATTACTTGTTTGAGTCAAATGCTTGTATCGAGTCATAATGAATTTTTGCAGGAATTCCAGGAAGTAAGCTCTAGTTTTTCCAGAATTTTTCCGAAAACTTAACATGAGAATCCTGTCAGATCATTTCTGACGGCGTCAGGCATTACAACCTGATGGCGTCAGGCAATAATTTTCTGCAATTTTTGAAAGTTTTGTTTATCTTTCGGAAACATAAAAAGTTTTGTTAATTCTCTAACTTATAATCTCCAGGAATTCTACAAAAAAATATTCATTCCACAAGCATTATATCCTATTATAGATTATACCGCCGATTTTATGCGAGGTTGGCCTTTATCTTTTTTCAGGTTAACAGGTTATTTTGGACAAGAAGATGATTTATATTTCAGAAGGGAAGCTTTGAGCATTCATCTCTCTTGGAAGAAGATCTAACCACGTTACCTCACTATCTACATCAAACGAATCAGGGGAGTATTTGATTTCATTCTTTCATTTTATTTACTTTTACATCTTCTATTTGAACATTGGGGACAATGTTTGGTTTAAGTGTAAGGGGGGTAAATGAAGACACCTTAGATAATACAATTGCGCTTGGTTTTTGTTTGTTTGATAGTAAATTTGTAATAAAACCGAGAGAAATATTTGTTAGGGAAATTTTAGCGCCAATTTAAAAATTTTACAACATTTAGAAGTGAAACCTTGGTCTTAATGAGCGTCTCATGGATAGGAAATTGTATGACTAGCACAAAACCGTACCACTAAAAAAAATTTCCCCCAAATATGTGAGGTTCGCCCCTAGAATTGGTAGAAAAAGCATCCATCTTTGATGCTATGATGTGTGTACCGGTAGCACTTAGATTCTAGAACTTGCGTTAGGACCATCTCAAATCTACAAGTGAGACTACATTCGTGTAGTTAAGATCTACTACATGATAAGAGGCATTAGGATTAACCCTTTGTTTTTACACCCATGTTTTTGTTATAATTACATTGACTTCATTGGTCAAGTAATTCTCCCACACCCTTTGTGTTGTACCCATTTTTGGTACACGATACCCCTAGTACACCCCTCCGAGCCTATCTTTTTGTTTCGACCTTTGAGCATCCTACTCAAAGTGAAAATTTGTTACACCCCACTTAAATGTACACCCAAATCGCCTTAGCCTACCTTGTATGCACTCACCTTTAGTGCATTATTGTGACAACATTTGTTAAACCCTTTGTTAATTATCTAATCGATTACACGGTTGCTAAGACGAGTCATATCCTTGTGCATATTGTTTTGGGACGATTGGGACTCATGCGTAAAGTACTAGTGTAATGGAGTAATGGGGAAGAACAATATTATTACCCCCATACGTGCTTAATATTTTAAAAGTACTCCAAGTTTTTCAATTATCTTAATCG
>LBNU01012265.1:2379-20234 GCA_014162995.1 Artemisia annua
AACATAAACTTCTATTACACTATAACAACTTCTAAAAAAGTAAACTTAATCCTTGTAATCTTGAGAATATGTTAGACGACGTCTTCATAAAAGTATATCACATGATATAACAGCTGACCACAATGCTATCGAGTATTGAAGCTATATACAGATAGATTCAAATCATCATTTATCTTCGTTAAAGTATCTCTTGATTATTTCACGCAGCCTTTAAATAATGAAAAACTCGTACACGGGCTTTACTTGAAGTAAATATAATCTGTGACTCGGCTTCTTTGACTCTTTTCCAGATCTCGTGCTCTTTTAGGGCTTTTTGGTCGGTTTTCGTGCCATTTATGCAATATCCTTTCCTGCACAGTCACAAACACAAAAACATTATATCTTTGGCGTTTCGCGTTAGTTTTTGGTCTTTTCTACACTTAAACTAAGGTCAAAAATATGTGTGAAATAACACACATCATTAATACTGCTGATCTGTGGACAAATTAAGCAATTAAGTCTGATACAATGGATAAGTCTGCTCCAATCAGTGGTGGACAGAGGGAAGGAAAACAAATTGCTTAATCATCCTCTATACCTAAACAATCAAGGAAACATATCAGACAAGAGGAGGCAAGTTATGCTGAAATTGACAGACTTCTACAACAAGATGCAAGTCAACAACTACCTCTGAAAAGGTATAGAAGGGTTTGAAGGGTTCTTTTTGACATATGGTGAAAGTGCTTTGCACTAACACAACAAATGGTTATTAGTCCACCATGTCTAACCCACATAAGGACTGGTTAATCCAAGAGCAAACGGCTCTAGGTAAAGATACCTCAAATCTGTTTATGGCTGACAATTTGCCAAAAATTGTATGGTATTCAACTCACCATATCTGTTATAGTGGAAAAACCATAATTGGTAATCAACTCACCAAGATGATGACTGCATTCCATCAAAGAGTTGGCTAGTCCAAAAGCAAATGGCTTTTGGTAAAGACATATCAAATCCATTGATAGCTGGTGGTTTGCTAAAAATCATATGGTTATCAATGTACCATAGTATTAATACTGAAGCATTGGCTGCTCTAGAAGTGATGGCTATCTGGTAAAGAGACATCAAATCCATTAAATTTTCCATGATTCACCTCTCACAGGAGTTTACACATCTGGAAGTGATGAGAATAGTATGAAACTTTTGATTTGATGTACAAATTGTCAATGGTGCTGCAAAGATCAGGTGGTACTCAAGATTTGACGGCTGCTGCAATATCTCAATATTCAACAAAAGTTGTAGCTCAAAATAATTCCAATGTAGCTTATATTCAAAATCCTCAAAGCGTTTCTGAAGAAAGGAACTTGAAGATCATGGAGCATGAAGATCAAGTTAGGGGAGGATTGTTGGGAATTATTTGTAACAGACTTAAAAGTCTGAATAGTCTAGTTAAGTCGGGTAGGTTTTTGTTAAGTCTGCCAGTACAAAGTTAAGTCCGGCCAGATTAGTTAAGTCTGTTTATACTCAGTTAAGTCTGTTTTGCTGAACAAGTTAGATATATTAGGAGATATTATAGGAATGGATATGCACACGGTTAGATATCTTAGGAGAAGATATGCATGTATCCTTTTACACGTTTTGTAGAATTAGGGTTTCCTTATAGTATAAAAGGAACCCTACGGCATTGAATTCCATGCCAAGTTTTCCAAGAAATTAATAGAAAACAAAGTTAGTAATTCTCTGTGTTGTTCTTACTGCTTGTGTTAACATTCCACATTAACTTCAAGTATACATTGTTTGGAGTTTCTCATATAGATAGTTTGGATTTATCCAAGGTGTCTATTGTCTTACAAAGGTTGCTAAGATCCAAATCTTTGGACCTACAAACTACTATAGTCAGGTTGATTACCTAAGTTATTATCATGACCTTTTTCTATCTTCACAAGAAGGTCAAGAAAAATTTCATCTAAGTTATTTAAAATTTCCTCTAATTGGTTTTCCTAGGTTTCTAAGGTTGTCCTAGTGGGGTTTTCTCCAATTTTATCTTTCCAAGATGAAATGGGAGGGTTTACTAAGTAGGGGTTAGGTGTTAATGTATAGGGTTTCCTAAGGTCATATCTAGGGGTATAGGTAGGGATAGGGTTCCTAGGTATACATGGTTCTCTAGAGAGAAAGAAACCATGGGGTTCTAATCTAGGTGTGGGGAATCGTGGATGTAAAACAGGGTTTAGGGGGGTTATAGGTGTTGCCTTAGCATAGAAATCTCTCAAGTGTTTTAAGTGTGGGTTATCTAGGAATGGGGTAAAACCTAAGGGTGAAGGTGTATCTAAACTATTCCAAAGGTCTCCTAAGGTATCGGGAAGGTAGGGTTTAGGGGAATAATCTAGTACATTCGGAGGGAAAGATCATTCTCCGGATGTAAACTAGATGAGACGGGGGTAGAGTAGTAGGAAGTAGACATAGCTAACTAATAATAGAGATGATATGCATTATGCAACAGTTATGCAACTAAGTACTATTCTAAATGCATCATTTAGCAGTTAAGCAATTAAGCAGTTAAGCAGTTAAGAACTATACTAATCTTAGCATGTATGATTACGGAGGATGGCAGGGGCACTGAGGACTTTCTCGGGTTTAGGAAAAGTAGTTGTAGTTTAGGTTTTGACCTTGTTCTCTACAACTGATACTCTGATAGAAATCTGTAACACCCCCATTTTCATGTTTCACAGCGGATTTAGGGTTGGGGTATTACTTCATGGGATCATCGTTACAGTAATAGAAAACGACTCGAAAAGAGACGTTTTTATAAATATGTTATCATTCATTAAAATATCAGAGTTTTATTAAAGTGAGGTCCATTGAATCTAAGTGTGAAATAGTATGAGAATGATAATAAGATTGAAAGTCCTCCGAGTTCAGTGCCTCCTTCTACCATGTCTCCATAATGACCTAGGATACATGCTTAAAAAGTCAACACTAGGTGTTGAGTGAGAATCATAGGTTTAAGTGTTAGTGAATACAAGTTCCCTGGGCTACGTTGTTACACCCATCTGGGAAAATGTTGTGTGTGTGATAATTGTGATGCATGCACAATTATCAGGAGTGGGGTATGTTGCACTAAGCTCATGAACCACACGTTAACAATCCGGGTCATGTGGGCTGCAGACCCAACATGAGGGGATGGGAAGGATAACTTGCCAAAGTTAATCCTTCAGTGGGTTCAAGTATAGTACTTATTGGTACCACCCAGTGAGGTGCTAATACCAACGGGAGTTGTCAAACTCTAATAGATCTATCAACTATACTCGCGTTCACGTGGGTAAAATATCCCAAACGATTAGATTCATGAATTTTGGTTATGTAGTGGTGGCAGTTTGTTTACTCGTGCAACAACCAAAGAAAAAGACTTGTATTCAGTTTTAAGTAAAGCAAGTAGCACGATGTTGTTGTTGTTGTGGTGGATGTATGTCAAGCTTTAGTTGTTTAGTTTATGTTTCTTAAGTAATTATTCTTAGGGTTTTTAGAGTTTTAGATATAACATAACACCGTTCAGGCCATCACAATTCAGAAGTATAAGACTCCTCACATGAAGCTCCCTACTATTGTATTATGTTATCAACATAATACCATTCGGGCCATCATAATTCAGAAGTTAATACTCCTCACATGAAGCTCCTTACTATTGAGTCATGTTGTTATTAGGGTTTATTTATAACGTAACACCGTTCGGGCCATCATAATTCAGAAGTATATGCAATAATCGTTTGAGGAGTCAGGGCACTTTAAATCTTAAACCCAACAAACTCATCAGAACAAAATATCCACATAGTACTCCTCACATGAAGCTCCCTAGTATTGTGTTATGCTTCTAACTTTAAAATAGGTTTGCTATATATATGAAATAGTTTACTTTATACCCTTTAAGTTTAGTATATTGACCAAATCTACCCTAGACTTATAATACTTATATTACTTAGGTTTATAACTATCTAGACTTAACACTTTTAGTCCCTATACTTATATATTTTAGAAAATGACAGAAATGACCCTTGGACTTATAAGTTTTCTATATTACCTTTTATACCCTTATTTTTATAACTTTTGCCAAACTAGTCCTTATAAGTTTATAACTTTTTAACTTTTTATCCTAGGGTTTTATAACTTTGTAAAAAGGGTCCTTATACTTATAACTTCTAATAAATGTCAAAAATAGTCCCTAGACCCTATATTTTCAGAAAATTACCATATATACCCCTATGCATGGAAAACTTTGCAAAACTAGTCCTAATTCCATGCAAACTATATTTTTATAAAACAAAAAGGTTTCCTAACTTATGTTTAACTAATTTTAGCTTATCTAAGTTACCTAAGTCATATTTTAGCTTATGAAAAGGGCTTATAGTATGAAAAAGGCAATTCGACTCTTTTTAGGGTATAGAAATGAAAACTAACTAGTTCTAGTGTTCAAGGCTTAGGCAAGGGATCCTATGGGTTCTAAGGCATCTTAATACTATCCTAATACTAAAATAAAGCTAAAAGAACTAAAAGTGAAGGCTTACTTGACTAGGAAAGGGTTAACAAGGGTTTATCTAGGTTTAGGGTTTTCTCGATAGAAATGTGACTCGTCAAGGGTCCTTAGCTTGCTTTGCTCGACTCCTAGGCTCACTAAAACTCGTATACAACTACTACTACAGAAAGTTTGAGGTGAAAAGAAGGGAAGAGGTGTGAATGAAATGGAGAGGGGGTCGCGGGTATTTATAGGGTCCGAGTGAAGTCGGGAGCAAGCAAAGCAAGTAGGAAGTGTCGAGGGGGGGAGGTGACTCATACAAGCTAGTAGCTGACTATTCAAGGCTACAAGGTGAGTCATGGAAGCTATAGGCGGTTATAGGGTGGTTATGGAGTCGGTTTTAGGGTTTAGTGGTGGAAATGGAACCCTGTGGTGAAGGAGGTGAAAAGGAGGTTATGCACCTCCTTGCTTGCTAGCTTAGAGGTGCTTGTAAGCTGCTTGGGAGGTTTAGTGGTGGTTTAGGGTGATTAGGGGTGGATTAGTGGTGGATTAGTGGTGGATTAGTAGTGATTAGNTATGGAGTCGGTTTTAGGGTTTAGTGGTGGAAATGGAACCCTGTGGTGAAGGAGGTGAAAAGGAGGTTATGCACCTCCTTGCTTGCTAGCTTAGAGGTGCTTGTAAGCTGCTTGGGAGGTTTAGTGGTGGTTTAGGGTGATTAGGGGTGGATTAGTGGTGGATTAGTGGTGGATTAGTAGTGATTAGTGGTGGTTTAGTGGTGATTAGTGATGGTTTAGACAAGTAGGTGATGCACCTACTTGTGTGGGTGCTTGTAAGGTGTTAGGGTGTTAGGTTGGTTAGAGTAAGGTGCTAGGGTGCTTGGTTGTAATATTTGAGGTACTATATTAGCCTAGTTCTAAGGTTTAGGTCTATTTCTAACCTAGTTTTTCCTAGAGTGAGTTTAGGGTTTTGCCTAGGGTTTTGTGCCTAAGTTAGGTTCCTAAGAGTGTTTAGTGACTAATTCTAAGTCCTAAGGGGTTTATACTAAGTGGTGGTAGCTTAAGGGAAAGTTTTGGGAAGGCCTGACCTAGTTTTTGGGAAGTTATAACCTAGTCATGGTTTTATGCCTAAGGGACTTGTACCTAAGCTCTAATGGGTTGTACTAATGCCTAAGGGTCCTAAAGTATCCTAATGTTCCTAAGGTAACTCATACTTAAGCCTTGGACACTTTCAAACTAGTTTAACTAAGCATATAGGGTTTAGTAAGCACATAGACCTAATCAGGGTTTGTTTAGGGTTTGTGTTAATTTTAGTGTGTTAGGTTGGTAAATTACTTATTATGTTGTTGTTGTGATCTTATGCTTGACATACCAGGGGTTTATAGGGTGTGAGTGTTGAGTTATTTGGCTGGTGAGGATACGTGGGCAAGTCTAGAGAGTCATGCAAGTAATGAATGCACATAAAAAGCAAAAAGTTTGCTTGTGAAATACCTATATAGGTATTTGTAATGGGAATGATAGTGATGAGATTTTGTGGGTTGTTACACATTGATTGAGGGGGAGAGTGATTTCAATATTTTATATCATCGAACGAGTTTCTTGGTATCTGATAATTGTTAGAAAAGGCTTTGTTGTTAATGGGGTATTAGATGTAGAGAAACTTACTGAGCTTTATCTCTAATGGCCAAATGTCTTAGTTGCTAGATAGTTTAGGGCAATTATGTGNATAGGTATTTGTAATGGGAATGATAGTGATGAGATTTTGTGGGTTGTTACACATTGATTGAGGGGGAGAGTGATTTCAATATTTTATATCATCGAACGAGTTTCTTGGTATCTGATAATTGTTAGAAAAGGCTTTGTTGTTAATGGGGTATTAGATGTAGAGAAACTTACTGAGCTTTATCTCTAATGGCCAAATGTCTTAGTTGCTAGATAGTTTAGGGCAATTATGTGCAATTTGCTTATAGTTTCCTAGCTTTATGTTACTAGAAGTTTCATTTGTGTCACTTTGGAATCCTCGTGTAATCCCCTAAATACTTCAAAACTGAAAATCTAAAAGAAGTTAGAAAACCATTGTGTTTGATGTTCATGTTCTCTCTTCTGGCATTTGTGTGATCTGATTGAATGTGTTTTGCATGTCGTTAGCCAATAATTGTTCAACTGTTGTTGATTATGTGCTCGTTTTCTCAGGATTTGCTTAGGTATGTAGTTACCGGGTTAGAATCTTGTTCCTAAGCTCCTGTTTTAAAACTTGGTATATGTGTGAATTGCCATGTTAGTGATTGTTGTTTATGTCTGATTGAGGCTTGCAATGAATGTTAAAAATTTCTAGTTGCTCTTAATGATAGATAGCATTGTGATGAGTTACTTGTATGTGGTTTGATCATGATATGAATATGGTTGTATGAGTTGGCACTCCACTACGAAGTAGCGGTTGATGAAGAGTCAATCTGTATGTATGTCTGTCTTTGTTGATATCTTATGCAGATTTCATGGCCGATATGAATGTGCCTGCTCCAGCTCTAACCACTTGATCAGATGTTCAAACTTTATTGACTGGCACTGAATTCAATACAACAACAACAACAACGGCAGTAACAACTACAACAACACGTTCACTACCACCACCACCTTCACTTCAACTAAGCATTACTATTTCTGGTCTCGCCAAGTGGGGATCAACAATTTTTTGGATGTTTTGTTGGTGGTTGGATAATTGATGTTGGCTATTGACTCATTCAAAGAAGCAAAAAGGTCAATATCATTTGTGTCATAATTGTTATCTTGTGCATTCCAAAGTAGTGTAATATCAAATGTTAGGTGTCAGAGTATGAATTTTTCATGAGTTTCTCGCTAAACTCCAAATCATTTATAAACTCATCATAACTGACACCAACATTCTCCCTCATGGATTGAGGGGGAGCAGTGTATCGTTCTAACCAAGGTAACACCGGTATTGAAGATAAGATGTCATGGACCCAGTGACGCACTACACTAAACCTTCTAACCACTCAAGTTCTCTTAAAAGGACTTGTTTCATTCTCACGGGGAAGCCTGCATAATCTATCGACCCCTCATTACGAGCCATGTTAATATTGAAACAGGAGACACCGCTCCAGTCTCCGACTACCAAATAGAGCACGTATTGAGTCTAGAGCCACAAGATGCATCAAAAGATCTCATAGGAACACGTGTTACTTCTACACTGGTTGTTCAACATCTAGGACACCAGCTGTAATATTATGAGTCCTACGCAGATCTTAGCAATCTGCCAGAACATTTATGAGGGAATTTACTTATGTAGTTCTCAGTGATTGAATGGAAACTCCTGCCAGGGTCAACATCAAACACCCCTGAAAGCAGGTCACTTCGGTAATTCCTTGTGGATTACGCTTAGTGATCATGGCAGTTACAAAACGGTCTACAGTCGTGGAGTGATCTCCAACGACTCACCTAATCGTTGATCTACTTAGGTAGATCTTGTAAGCCCTCTCGGGGGTATCCGATTTAGTAACGGACTTGGCAAGGATTAGAGAAAGTTTTCACACTATGCTGTTAACAATCTCAAAGTCCGAACCTGTAAGTGCCGGATGATTTGTTGCTAACTGTTTGCTTGCAGGAATTTTTGACGGTTGCAGTAGATTGCTAAAAAGATGCTGATCCATCACTCCATGCTCATACTTCGACATCATAATTAAAGATATCATGATCATTGAATGGGCTTCAACTATGATTCTACAACTCTGATGCTGAAAATCATAATCCAGAAAAGTGTGAGCATGCCGATACTAAGATGTCCACATCACATGGAGACGATATTGCACAAAGATGATTTGGAGACACACATTTCGATGATAAACACAGAGAATCTTCAAAGGTCATCCAAGATATAAAACAAGTCATCAAAAGTCCACTGCTGGAAGCACAATGATTAAAAACTTTGAAGAATCAATTACTATGAGCTAGAAGTCTTAATTCACAAAATAGAATGCTAGAATTCGAATTGTAATTTCCGGGGTGACCTCCCTTAGGGGGAGATTGTTAGGAATATGAATATTCCTATGAAAGACTTGGTCACCCCGATGATATATTTGCATTAAACTAGCTCGTAGGTTTATTTTTATTTATTTAGTTATCGTAGAATTAGGTTAGTTTAAGTAATACCATGGAGGACAGACGGTTCTTTACCCACTGTACACCCGATCCACAGCTCGTAGGAGAGCGTTTTATTGTAACTATATAAAGCCCTTCCCAAACATGGGAAGGGTTGGAACTTCTCTTCATCAATCTAACATTTCTCTTGTTTCTCTCTCTAAGTTCCCATTCTCTCCTTGTTTCTCTCTCTAAACTCTTGTACTATTCTCTCTATATTTGATCCATAATACATCAAGAACCATATATGTTATAATGATAAGTAACTTACAAGTCTAAGACATGTCGTACCCTTATGTTGGGTGCATACTATACACCTCGTACTATGCGGGCATTGTCCCCAAGATTCTAAGTGCAAGCACAACCGCACCCAATGCTATCGCATGAGCAATGTAGCTTTTCTCACACTTCCCAAATTGACATATGATGTGAGATTTCTAGCAAGCAAGCAAGCAAGAACCTCGGGTCGTAGTCCCAACGAGGGTTGAATGGATCTTAGTCGTTCAAAACCGTGAGTTATGTGATGTGAATGGGTTAAAAGATATGTTTTGGGTTTTGTTTACGCTACTAAACGTTATTTATAACTTAATAAAAGTAAGACGTGATTAAAGAAAAGTTAAAATGAACGAGAAAAGAAAACATAAACGTTAAAAGAAGTAAAAGAAAGAAATAAAAGAAATAAAGATAAAGTAAATAAAAGAAATTAAAATGAAATACGAAATGTAAAATGTTTTTGGTTTTTAAATTTAATTAATGAAAGTAAAGAAAAGAAAACGTTTAAAAGAAAATAAAATAAGTGAAAAGAAAAATAAGCTAAGTTAAAAAGATTAAAAGAAATTTCGGCAGAGTTTCGTTTAGGAATGAACCGAACAAAACTCCACTCGAAGAACGATGGAGAAAATAAAAGTCTTACTCGACTTGTAAAAGAAATAAGAAAAGAGAAGAAGAAAACAAGACACGACTCAAAGACTTGGACTAAAAATAAACTTGACTCAATAAAAAAAAAAAAACTCGCTATATAAAAACTTGACACAATACTCGCTACTACTAAAATAAATGATACTCGCTAAAACAAAAAAAACATACTCGCTATATTTTTAGAAATCCAAACTCGCTAGATTAGGCATCCAAACTCGCTAGAAAACTTAAGTCCATACTCGCTAGGTTGAAAAAGCCCAACTCGCTAGACCCTACTTGATACTCGCTACACTCAAAGTCATACTCGCTGGACCCTAAAAAAAAGAAACATACTCGCTAAGGAAAAACACAAACTCGCTAAACCCTAAAAAAAATATACTGGACTTTTTAACGTGAGAAAATTTTATAAAAAAGTAAATAAGACTTGTTAAAACTTAATAAAAATACGTTTAGACACTAAAATAAGCTTAGAAATAAGCAAATAAGCCACGGCTTCTTTTGCAAGCCTTAACCCATAAGCTTTCTTATGCAACTCAAATGAAAACCATGCAAAGGTGACAAAGAAATTTTATAAAAACTTGTAAAGATTAAGAAAAGAACTTGTAAAGATTAAAGTATTAAAATGACAATAAGTAAATCAAGACATGAAAATTAAATTGACATAAATTTAAATGACAAGAAAATAAATGACAAGTAAAGTAAATGACATAAAATTAAAATGACATAATGAAAAACTAAAAATGAAGACTAGCTTCAAAATGAAGCTTAAGGAGGGTATTTAAGGTTTCCATGGTGGATTCCTTTTACATCTAGCCCCCTTAACTCTATTTGTTCATGAAAGTAACACATAAACTTTCATTACACTACTAAACGACTTCTAAAAAGTAAACTTAAGTCCTTGTAATCTTGAGGAATATGTTAACGAGTCTTCAAAAAGTCTTCAATGATATAAAAGTGACCACTTGCTCGAGTTTGGGAAGCTTATACATGATAATCCTCTTTAATCTTCGATTAAGTATCTCTTTCATATTCACGAGGCTTTAAGTAATGAAAACATCGTCACGGGCTTTACTTGAGTAAATTTCATCTTTGACTCGGCTTCTTGACTCTTTTCCAAATCTCGTGCTCGTTTAGGGCTTTTTGGTTGGTTTTGATGCCATTTATGCAATATCCTTTCCTGCACAGTCACAAACACAAAAACACTATATCTTTGGCGTTTCACGTTAGTTTTTGGTCTTATACACACTTAAACTAAGGTCAAAAATATGTGTAAAATAGCACATATCAACATACTTCTCCTCTATCCATATTAATCATTTTGAAAACCATTATTCGAAACATCAAGATCTGTAACAGCATCTACACCTTTCCCTGGAACAGTGTTAGGTCACCATTTTGTAAACACAAGTATAGATTTGATAAGAAATGAGATAAGAAATAGATATGGTTGATCTACTAAATATGAGAATGAATTTGACAAGAGTTTAGTAATGATATTCAATAAACTAACAAGAGTAAATGATTACATAAGGGTCATATTTATAGGTGAGGATTAGGGCAACATCCCTTCCTCCCTTTCATGTCTCATTCGTGGGCTTTAAGTCCCATTGGACGCTTAGTGGACTTAAATACATTAACATACGTAAGATAAATAACTTAGCAACCTATTACATATTATGAAATGACCGATACTTGAGAGATGACGTGAAACGTGATCCTAATAATCTCCCCCTAAGGGTCGGTCATGATGATTATCAAGGTTGCTCGACGTCTTTTCTTTGTCTTTAATCTTTAACTTTTATGGCTTCAGACGTCTTCAAAAAATTCATTAGCAAAGTGATTCATCTTTCTTTGTTCTTTGTCTTTGATGATATGATAGTGATCAAGTGATGTCGTAATCTGCCATTCGTCACTTTCTTAGTCTCCAGTGGATGCGCACCTTTCCAACATGCTCATACATCTTTGACATTGGTGCTTTCATACATTCGTAGCTCCTATTTCATTGTTGAAGATTCTTTGTGTTTACGTAGAATCATTCTTTGACTTTAGTAATGCGTCGATCTTTGATGAGAGCTTTCTAAGGCATTTAGATGTAGGTATGAGCATGTGGAAGTTGGTGTTCAAGATGGTGGTTGTACCTGCATTGAAACAGTTAGCAATAATACATCCGGTACTTACATGTTTGGAGTTAGAGATTGTCAACAACATAGTGTGAAGACTCCTTCTAATCCTTACCAAGGCCGTTCCTAATCGGATACCCCCTAGAGGGCTTACACAGACATACATAAGTACACCCACGATTAGGTGAGTCGCTGGAGATCACCCCACGACTGTAGACCGTTTGGAACCATCACAAACATTAAGCATAATCTACAAGGAATTACCGAAGTAACCTGCTGTCAGGGCTGTTTGATGTTGACCCTGGCAGGATTTCCGTTCAATCATTCAATAAATACATAAGTAAATCCCTCATAAACGTTCTTGGCAGACTGCTAAGATCTGCTTAGGACTCAAGAATTTACACTTAGTGTCCAATGATGTAAGACACTAGTGTAGAATTATTATGTGTTCCTAAGAGATCTTTTGATGAATCTCGGGGCTCTAGACTCGATTAGTGCACATTTTAGTCGTCGGAGGTGTGGAGCAGAGTACCTCCTTTTCAATATCGACACACTCATAATGAATGGTCAATAGATTATGCAGGGTTCTCCGTGAGAATGAAACAAGTATCTTTTGAGAGAAACTTGAGTGGCTAAGAAGTTTTAGGTGCATCGGATCACTGGGTCCATGACGCCTTTATCTTCAATACCGGTGTCGCCTCAGCAACGACCAGTAGCATATGAGTTGAACCCGGTGTCTGTCCTATGGTTGAACAAATGGAGGGCTATTTCTTTTCACCCTTTTCTTTACATTTCTATTTAATTCTTCAACCCCTTCTTTCTCCTTTCATTCTTTTCTCCTTTTTTCATGTCATACCTAAGGACTTCTAATTTCTAACTATTGGTGTTGTCCTTGGGTAGATCCCTCCGGTTCTGGCGGATCATAGGACGGTTATTCCTAACCTTGGTCTCCTTATAACTCCACGACTATCCTTTTGTTGCTATTAAACCAAATGTTTGAAAATCTCTCAAAGTGTTTATGAGTATAAAACCTTTTGTTAACACTTTGAGGGTTTTGATTTCTTTTCAAAGACTCCCCTCCACATATGCTCATAAATGTTTTCAGAAATTTGCACATGCGGGAGGAGTTGGCACTTTTTAATTGATTCACTCTTAATAGACATGTACCCGAGGGACACGTTTAGGTTGCTTAGTTAAAGGGATCCATTATCAATTTTTAGTTGATAACTAGCCCTAATAACTAACTTGAAGTTGTTAACATTTCTAAAAGGAAGTTAGACCCGTCAAAGTAAACATCTAAGAAGAGTTTCTCAAAACGGTACTTTCTACTTGGATAAATCCTTTCGAATACTAACATTTGTTGTTTCGTCAATTCATGGGTCAATTTTGAGTCGAGCTCGTACAAGATAAACCTTTGACATCATATTTTAATCACTTTTTCATCTTCTCCCCCTCAAAAATAGCATATCAAATGTTGTTTTGTAAACTTTTTGATTAAAATATGCCTTTTTGAGTCTTATGGGGAGAAATCAACAAGAACTTTTAGATTTGAGAATGATGTTTTGTGGTCAAGTATTCCCCCTCAAAAAGTGACCATTGAGGTGAAATACTTGTCTTTTGAGCAGAATTGTAGAAATCATGAAAAGTTTGTTAATTCTACTCAAAAGTAAGAAGCTTTCGCTCCCTATGTGAGGATTGTAGCACTGATGCGTACCACAGGATCCTTTAAGTACAAAATGCGGGTCACTGTTATGTGTGCGCAAGCCGTAGTAATCAAAAATCAATGAATATATAATGAAAATATTGAAATGTTAATACCAAAAACATGTGAGCTAAGTTTCACCAGAAGGCATGGCTTCAAAGTCTGTGAATCAAGGATCAGGTCGTCTGAATGTCAAGACCGGAAATGATGGTCGAACGCCGATGTAGCTTTCCAATCTCCTGATCTACTCACGACGATACAATCTTTCTTCCATCGTATGAACAAAGTTGCGTATCATCCTCCTTGCATTAGCTTTCCACCTAGTGCTTTCCCCTTTGCTTAACCGCTTCTTATCATCCAGCAATCTTTCAACTAACCCATCATGAACTCGTTTTAGCGTGTCATCACAGAATTTCTGTATCTCATCAAACCTCATGTAACAGAGCTTATTCTTCTTGTTGAGGTAGGTGATTCCAAATGATAGTTGTTGTATGGGCGTATACTGTGACGATTCTTGAATTCTAGGAAATGTGAGTTGTGGTTTGGTTTGGTTGAGCTTGTTCTGATAACTTTCAACGCCCAGCTGAAGATCTTCCACTCTTTCTTGAACTATTAATCGTCTGATGTAGAGAAGTAGTGAATCAATGAAGTTGTACTGAGTTGACTTTGGGAAACGCAGCATCTTTCCTTGAACCTCTTCCAAGTACATGTATTCAATGTCATTTAGGTTGAGATATGGGAAATCTGCTTCTCCGAACTTGTACTTCTTTTCATCTTGTCTCTTGACGATAATCTCTTGCATGAAAGTGTAGTTGAATCTTCGTGACTCTAAGATTTCCATGATTGCAACAATTCGAGACTTGTGCTTCACGTTTTCACTTGACGTTAAATGCAGTTTGTGAGTGTAGCCAAGTTTATGTTTGTCTGGCCAGTGTTGAATACCGAGGAGAGCTTCTCTGTTGTAGGTTACAATGCAGTTGCTGAAGATCGGTGTTGTTTCTTCAATAGATGGCAGTTCATATCTGGCAGCAGGGACGGAGATTGTCAGTGAAGAAGCATATCTTTCTTTCGAGGTCTCATGGGCATGTTGAAGATATCTTAAATCGTTGACGAAGAAGAATCGGTAGGGAATCTTAGGCTTTTCCGGAAATCCTTGCAGAGGTAGTGGTTTTGTCCAATCGGTGAAGTAAGGCTCGTTGTGCTTGGAATGTGTATCGTAGTTGGCTTCAGGATTCAGCCAGTCGAACGAGCCAGACAAAGCACAAGGAATGTTCTCCATGTGTTACTGGAGTTCAACGTTGTTTCCCGATCGTGACTTTAGAAAGTCAAGAGCTTGGCTATTGATCCTTCGTAGTTCACCCTTTGTCATCTTTTCAACTTGAAGACTCGTCATGATACTTTGAGTATACTGCAAAGTGTTTCCCGTTAGTGGTTCATCGGATTCAAGAGGAGGTTGTGACTTGATCATGTCTGTGAACCAATCAGCTTTTGGAGCTTCATCTACATCTAACCATGTGAATGATTTCGACTTCTTCTTTTTCTTCTTTGATTTTGTAGACCTTCCTTTCTCCTGAGTCTTTGATGTCGATGATGGTCCAGGTTGTGATTCAAGAATGTGTGATTCATGAACGGTTGTTTCGGGATCTTCCTGATAATCATCTGGTTGAAGCATGAATGGTTCTTCTGTATGTGTAGGACCGGATCCAGAGGCTGGTCTTTGCTGTTGTCTGACTGGAGCTTCGGAAGACTTGGCTGGTGGTTATTGTGAAGATGATGGTTCTTTGGTAGTCCTTGATATCTTGCTTTTGGAATCGGGATCAAGATCATCATCTTTTCTTGATCGTTTGTGTTTTCCAGCCGCTTCTTTGCACGATTCTTTTGAGGCAATAACTTTTAATGCCTCAAACATTGCTGATTCTTCAGGAGTCTTTTCCTGTTTATCTCGAAGCTTAGCAGCTAACAAGGCTTATAGTTGCTCAGTAGTAAGATCAGTTGGTGATGTTGGAGCCTTGTCAGTTCGAAGATAGAACGGTGTTGACTGAAGCATGCGTTCAATGCTGTGCTTGATCCTGGTGTTCAACTCTTTCTGAATCGGCTTGAGAAGATCTGCTACGACATGCGTGGTTGATCGTTGCAGAATTAAAGCGGTGAAGCTTATACACGGATCGTTGTCCCAACGAGGGTTGAATTGATCATGTCACTCGAGTCGTGAGTTATGTGAGATGAATAAGTTTGAAAGATGAGATTTGGATTTTGTTTACACTACGAAAATTGTATTTAAAACTTAAGTGTAAGAAAGTACGTGATTAGAAGAACTAAGTTTATCAAGAAAAGAAATCATAAGACTACGTAAAACTTAAAAGAAGTGAAATTGAAATTGCAAAACGAAAAGTTAAACTAAAAAGTAAAAATATTTTTGGATTTTTCTTAAACTTAATAAACAAAAAAGCAATAGTAAAGCTTTTGAAAGATTAAACGAACTACGAAGACAAATAAGCAAACTAAGTTAACTAAATTTTTAGAAAATTTGGCGGAGTTTCGTTTAGGAATGAACCAAACAAAACCCTCACTCGATGAAACGATGAGAAAAATAAAAGCCTAGCCCGGCTTATTAAACTAATGAGAAAAGAAAATTAGAAAACTAAACTCGACTCAAAAGATTTATAAAACAAACCATACTCGCAATAAATTGAACCATACTCGCTATCAAAAATAAACTATACTCGCAAACTAAGCTACCAAACTCGCAAGAAAATAAAGCTAACTCGCTAAAAACCTTAGACCATACTCGCAAAAAGAAAATACTACTCGATACTCGCAAAGAAAAAGGATACTCGTTAGACCAAAGAATTCATACTCGCAAGACCTGGGTTATGATACTCGCTAAGAAAATTATGCTACTCGCTACCGAAAATGATGATACTCGCTAACAAACACAGTCCATACTCGCTAATAACCAAACCATACTCGCAAGAACACCAAAAATTTCCATACTCGCTAAAATCAAAGCTTGCTCGCTAAACCCTAAAACTAAATTTCCAAACTCGCAAAAACTACAAAAAAATAAATGCGGAAAGATTAATACGTGAAAACAACTACTAAAATCTAAATAAGCTTATAGAAAATTAAGTAGAAAATGATTTTAAGACACTAAATAAGCTACTAATAAACCAACGACTCCAAACCAAGCCCTAACCCATTTTTCAAACCATACGATTACAAAACTACATGCAAAGGTGGTAAGACTTTTATAAAAGCTTTTGTAGATTATGATGACACCAAAATAAGCTCAAAAAGATGTAAAGATTAAAAAGAAAGATTGTAAAGAGGCGTGTAAATAAGCTAGAGAGAGAAGTTAAGACATAGAAAATAAGCTTGCATTAATAAAACTTACACTAAGACTCAAAATAAAAACTTACTAGCCTCAAAATGAAGCTAAGGGGTGCTATTTAAAGGAGCCAAGGAGGTTTCCTTTTTTACATCGTGTACGGTTTAGCCCCTGTACTTTGCTAGTACATGAAAGTTACACGTAAACTTTAACACAACACTACTAGACGTTCTAAAAACTAAATATAAGTCTTGTAACTTGAGGTTGCGTGTTGACGTTTCTTCCAAAGGTCTTCAAAGACTTAAAAGTGATCACTTGCTCGAATTTGTGAAGCTTATCTTGATAATTATCTTTGAACTTTGATTAAGCATCTCTTTTATTTTCTTGAGCCTTTAAGAAATAAATTCGTCGTCACGGGCTTTTCTTAAGTAAATTTCATCACTGGTTTCACTTGGTTTCACTTTAAGACTCTTTTCCACATCTCGTGCTCGTTTTAGGCTTTTTGGTTGATTTCTATGTTGTTTTTGCAATATCCTTACCTGCACAGTCACAAACACAAAAACACGATATCTTTGGCGTTTAACGTTAGTTTTTGGTCTTTTAGAGTCTAAAAATAGTGAATAAAAGGTATGTGAATAAGCACATACCAAAATCCCCTAGACTAAGGTATTGCGTGTCCTCACGCAATGTAATCACGTCACGCTTTAGAGATAAAAAATTTCACACCTCTCTTTACTAACTTTGAAAAGTAGCAAAACGTTCAAGAGAAATACGAAATCATTTATTCCCTAAAACGCCCCGGTTTTCCATTTTAGTCTATGTACATACTTATATTATACTACTTTAGCTTATGACGATGTGCTTAACTTTCATTATCTTTCAATAACGATTAAGGGTCATAGAGTAAGAACACGATTCATAGAAAAGTGACCGATTGGATAAAATTCATCGTCCGTGAATTTTCACAAGCCCCCAAACTAAGCGTAAAAACGGATCATTGTTTAATTACAAGTTAGATGCTAACGCTACCTATGGAAGTTACTCGTGTACCTCTTGCTCCCATTTTCCTATTTATGTATCTCATTATTTTATTTTTGTGAGAGAAATGAATTTCTTCATAAGCATCTCGTTTCATAGTTTTTAGTCCGATAAA
>LBNU01012265.1:32209-62811 GCA_014162995.1 Artemisia annua
TTCTTCATCATTTGCACCGCTACCAGGTTCATTGATGGTTATCCCTTTACTTTTCCTTTTACCCTGATGTAGAGTTCCCATGCTTATTTTCTTTGCCATTTCGAGCTCGGGGAACTCCTCTTCATCTAACTTTACCCTTCGTTCAAAATCTTCTTCATCATCTGATTCGGTTTCAAATTCTGATTCACTTTCGAAGGTAATGGTGTAGGTTCATCTTGGATAGTTTGCTTTGGAGTGATATTTTTGCAAGGTTTAGTAGCAGGTTTTGGCGAAGACTTGGTTCGTTGTGAAGTTGTAGTGCCGCTTGTGCTTCCAGTCTTGCCACCTCTCCTGCTACGAGTCTCCATCTTAATGACGGATTCGTCTTTATCACCAGTGTATCCTACTTTCCCTGATTGATAAGCTTTGTCGTAGATTTTGTAATTTTGTGTCTTTCGAATGTTGTCATCAAGGAAGTAGTCTGGAATCCTCATTCCCTTAGTTCTTGTTGTGAACTTGATAGTTTTGACAAAAGCAATCTTAAAGTCTTTGTTGTAGATGTCTTTTGGTTCAGTACGATCATGCATTCTTTTGAGGTAGTCTGGTGTCTTGCCACAGAAGTGCTCAATAAGCATCTTTGTGAATCTAACGAACGGAATCACATTCCTTTCACGATATGTTTGGATGTGATGGATCATGTCGATCATTATTGAACTGGCAAAGTTGATTGGTTGCATGCTCATATGTTAGCTTTGTATTTTTATAAATTAAAGTGTCGGTCATTAAAGTCTTAAATCATGTAATAGGTTGCGTTAGAAAACGTTTCAAGAATTATAAGTCCATTAGTTCAAATAGAAAGAAGTCGAAGGGCCAAATATGTATAAGTTGTAAGGTCAAGACTTCATAGCTATATAATGTTATGTAAGCCTTCATTTGAAGGTTGAGGTTCATCATTTGAATAAACACATAGTTCTTATCTTTTACATGATGTTCTCCACTCTTTCTCTCTCTACTCTCTCTCTAGAATAAGCTTGATAAGTTGTGAAAGAAGTTGTAACCAAGGTCCTACATCATAATTCCCCAAAATACTTGTAGATGCTCTAGTCGTAGATGTTCATGACCACTTTTTCTGCCTGAAATAGATCTCACAATCAATATGTAGAATGTTCTCCATGGTTGTGGTAGATATTTGGCGTTGAATCTTGACAGTCTGATGAGTGGTAGATCATCTTGAACATCGTATCCTAGATCAATGAGATAATCCAGGATTTCATGTTCAGTTAACATGGGACGGAATTCTTTTGGTGTAGGAAGCATAAGAACAGTTCATAGGACATCCTGATCCACGGTGTAGACTTGACGATCCAATGTGACATTGAAGGATTCATCATCTAAGTTGGCTTGAGCTGTGTACCAGAACTGATGAATGTAGAAGATTGGAACTGATGTAGATTTGGTGAACATAGACTTGCAGGGATGAGCCAAAAGAATGTCTTTAACAATCTTGCACGAATCTTATGGAATTCGAAGTTTGTTGAAGTCAATTCGTGGATTGTTTTGGCCAATGGTGATGTTGTAGTCAACTGGGACAATTTCACCGAGTGTGAGTAATGGAAGAGTTTGTTCGGGAGCATTTTCGTTGTGTTCAGCCATTGTTATCTGTAAATGTATTGTCATGAAATAAAACATCCAAATTTGTTAGACATTAGTACACGTACATGTTTGATATAAATAGACATACATGTTACATATTGCAATTAAGGTCCAATTGATTAACAAGTGAGATGTGGTCACTTAAACTGTTTCACACGTATTAACTAAGATATTTAAGTTAAAGCATTCATAACACAATACATAATAAGTCACATCTTAGAAATACATACAAATGAAAACACACATCCACAAGTTAAGAATACATGAATGCAATACAAATAATACAAGAATTCATGAAGTTTTCTTCCTTAGACATGTTTTAGAAAATTTACAAAAGAAATGAAAATTCTCGAAAAAATGTCTAAGTGTGTTCTCGATAACTATCAAGAATTGTGTTCTCGATAAGTTTTGTTTGAGCATGTTCTCGATAGATTCCAATAGGAGTGTTCTCGATAACTTGAAAAACAAATGTTTTCGAAAATCCAATGTTTGAGTGTTCTTGATAACTTGTGTTCTGAGCATTCTCGATAACCAGAAAAGTTCTCGAAAACAAGAGGTTCTAGATAATTTTATCAAGACTTCTCGATAATTTATCAAGAGTTCTCGATAACTTAGTTACGGAGAGTTCACGATAACTTATCAAGTGATCTCGATAAAATCATCAAGTGATCTCGATAAGTCACAGTTTTCGAAAATTCTTATACAAGAATTTTCGAGATCTCGTAGACATACGTTTTCTTGAAAGTATTCGATCCTATGAGTGAATACCTGATGAAATAAGTACAAAACCCCAGTTAAAATCACATTTCAATTATACTCACAAGTTTTCAAAATCACATGATACCCTAACTTATCGAGAAAACAAAATTCGTGCATTCATGTTGCAAATTTAATGGAAAACATCAATTAGGACTCATTAGAACACATTCAAACCACTTAATTGACCCAAAGAACACAAACATGAAAATACCCAATTATGAACATAAACCCTAATTGTCTAAATCACGCATACAAGTAAAGTAATACAATTAACAAGCATAAGCATGATAAACACACTCTAACAAACATATCCCACCAAGAAAATCAAACAAAACATCATCTAATCACGAAAACCCAATTCGTATAAAACCCTAGATTTCGAATTCAACTCAAATGTGTTATTTGTAATGATTAACAGTTACAAGCATGCTTAGAACACTCATGGCAATAAAAGCCCTAAGAAAATCAAGCAAATAACACATGAATTAAGTGAGTACTAAATTAACGCAAACCCTAGTTCTATGAATCAAAATTATAAGAAATCTAGCCATTGAAAACACAATTCGTTTAAAACCATGTCTTAGAATGTCCTAAAGATCATTTAAACACTTACGGTTTGAAGGATTTGTGAATTTGATTATGGCCGTTTGATCGACAAAGAGGGGTGTTTGTTTTTTTGATTTTGTAAAATGAAAAACGGCCGGGGGGGGGGTGTTTGTCTTTGTTTTAGATATTTTAGAAAACTTTGAGTTTTTGGCAAAAATGGTCCCTTGACTACGTAACATTCTTTATTAGTCCTAACATTTAGTATTTAACTTTTTAGGATAACGACCGTTAGCAACTAACAACATTCTAGGCCTAAGGAAATTAAATGACGTAACTAAATTTACGAAACGAGGGACAAATCGTGAGATTCCACCATTATTTTTGACAACATCATAGTTTTGAAATATGCAAGTGCACTTGTTTGAACAAGATTTTTAAATTTTGAAGAACATTTTCTCCCCCTCAACACTTAGTTATAATTTTTTGAGAAACCGAAGTGTTGATTGAGATAGTGTACTTGCATTTGAAAATGAAATATAAAACGTAAGATAAAATGGAAAATCTTTTTGGTATTTTTGAAAATTTTCAATTTTGTCTTTTTTTTGATAAATATTTACAAAAAAAGGTTTTGGTATTTGACTCAGTTAATTGTTTTCAAGAAAAGATTTTAAATCACCTGGAGTCAAACACCGCATACCAATCCTGTGGACTAGTTCAACAAATCGTGTAGGAGGTAAAGGTTTTGTGAACAAGTCGGCCAGTTGGTATTCAGTACCCACAAAGTATAACTCTATTGTACCCTTTTCAACATGCTCCTTGATGAAGTGATATTGGAGATCAATGTGCTTTGAATTTGAATGCAGAACCGTATTGCTGGAGATTGCTATCGCACTTTTCGAATCACAGTACATCGGAATTCTGTTGAATAAGTAACCGTAGTCCATTAACTGTGTACGCATCCAAATGACTTGTGCACAACAAGCAGACATGGATACATATTCAGCTTCTGTTGACAATAATGAAGTGCAATCCTGCTTCTTTGATTGCCAAGCCACTAGCTTATCTCCAAGAAACTGCAAACCACCAGAAGTACTTTTGCGTGTGTCTATACACCCTGCATGATCAGCGTCTGAAAAGGCTAATAGTTCAAAACCGAAATCTTTCGGAAACCAGATGCCCAAGTGAATGGTTCCCTTTATGTATCGAAGGATTCTTTTAGCCTCCTTGAGGTGACGTTCAGTAGGACTGGACTGATAACGAGAGCACATAAATACAACAAATACAATATCCGGTCTACTAGAGGTGAGATACATGAGTGACCCAATAATACTACGGTATTTGGTGGGGTCAACTGGTTTCCCATTTGGACCCGCATCTAACTTAGTTGTGTTGGCCATAGGAGTATTGTAAGTATCACAACTGGTCATGCCATGTTTCTTAATTATCTCTAGAGCATATTTGGACTGATTAAGGAAAATCCCACGGGGTGATTGATGAACTTGTAATCCTAGGAAGAACGTAAGTTCACCAATCATTGACATTTCAAATTTTTGTTTCATTAGTTTTGCAAAAGCGTTTAAGATCTTTTTATTAGTAGAAGCAAAAATAATGTCATCAACGTATATTTGTACAATTAAAACATCATCCCCGTGTTTCTGGATAAACAGAGTTGGATCTAATAAACCTTTAGTAAAAGAATTAGCAAGCAAGAAAGCAGTAAGTTTATCGTACCACGCCCTGGGGGATTGTTTGAGACCATAAAGAGCTTTCTTAAGTTTGTAGACATGGTTAGGATACTCCGAGTCGACAAATCCCTCTGGCTGACTAACATAGACCTCCTCACGTAACTGACCGTTCAGAAATGCAGTTTTCACATCCATTTGATAAACGATCATATTTTTGTGAGCAGCGTATGCCAGAAATATTCGAACAGCTTCAAGTCTAGCCACTNAAAGCGTTTAAGATCTTTTTATTAGTAGAAGCAAAAATAATGTCATCAACGTATATTTGTACAATTAAAACATCATCCCCGTGTTTCTGGATAAACAGAGTTGGATCTAATAAACCTTTAGTAAAAGAATTAGCAAGCAAGAAAGCAGTAAGTTTATCGTACCACGCCCTGGGGGATTGTTTGAGACCATAAAGAGCTTTCTTAAGTTTGTAGACATGGTTAGGATACTCCGAGTCGACAAATCCCTCTGGCTGACTAACATAGACCTCCTCACGTAACTGACCGTTCAGAAATGCAGTTTTCACATCCATTTGATAAACGATCATATTTTTGTGAGCAGCGTATGCCAGAAATATTCGAACAGCTTCAAGTCTAGCCACTGGTGCGAAAGATTCCTCAAAGTCAATTCCTTCCTCTTGAGTATATCCTTTGGCTACCAAACGAGATTTATTACGATTAACCGTGCCTTCTGTGTTAGGATCTAAGTTTATCACTATTTATCAAGTCTCGGTTATTTCAGATTATGTAATAGGTTGCTATTATGTTTACTTTACTTAAGTTATGTATGAAGTCCAAGTATACGTCCAATGGGCCTCAAAGCCCACGACATAGACTAGATAGGGACGAAGGGAGTGTTGCCCTAGTCCTCACCTATAAATAGGACCTCATGTAAACATTTCATTTTGTTGGTTATTTCAATATCTAAAGGAAACTCTTGCACTTTATCTTTCTTATTTGATCTAATCAACCAAACTCTATTCTCATCTTATTTCTACCAAAACCAATACTTGTGTTTACAATATGGTGACCTAACAAGTGGTATCAATCGCTAGAACAAGGTGTAACTTTTGTTTTTGTTTTCAACGATCCAAAATCTTTGTTTTCATTCGTTATTTTTTGAAAAAGTTTGCTACTTTCTTGTTTGTTTCATGTTTCTATCACATCTTTGTCTTCAAACTTGTGTTACAAACTCAAACAACCAACAAAGTCTCAAAATTTTTTAAAAAATACAAGATTCGTACCATTTGTACTAGTTTTTGAAATCTTTGAGATTTTTGAAAGTGGTTGAAGTTTGTAACTTTCTTTAAGATTTCATCATTTTAAGGTTAGTTGTAAAAGAATCTTGGATTAAAAACGTGTTTTTTGATTGCTTTTTTACAAAAACAAAATCTGCCTAAAGTTTGCCATTATCGTGAACCTTAAACCCCATACTTTCGAGATCACGAATTTTTGCTCCTTAGGTGTTTCCGTTGCTTACTCAGTGCTTTTATCTCTTGTATAAGAAAGAAAACACTTCGACTCGTTGGATATTTTCGAGTTTGTATAATCTCGAAAATTTTGTTTCCCTTTTCAAAAATTTGAAAGTTTTCGAGAACACAACATTTTTATCAAGAACTATTTTTTGTTTTCGACAAATTGATTGTTTTCGAAATTCTTTCATAAAACTTTCGAGAACTCTCTTGGTTTCACTATCTTGAGTGATCTCGATAACTGGATTATTTTTCGAAAACCTAATTTTTCAAGAACACTGGAAAACTTTCGAGAACTTAGATTTTTCAAGATCACACAGAAGTTTTCGAAAATCTACAAATTTTCGAGATCACATCATAACTTTCGAGAACTTTGGACTTTGACTGATTTTCGAAATATTCAATCTACTAAGTTTCGAGAACACACTTGGGAAAAGTTTTCGAGAATTGGCATAACACTTATACCTTTTACAAGATACATTTACACACAAGTCTTTCATCATGTCTCAACCACCGTATTACAACTTTTGTCAACAACCGTATCATCAAACACAACAATTTCGTCAACAACAGCAGCAGTATCAACAACCACAACCTCAACATTCATATCCATATCATCAAATGGTCTCGCAACCACATGTCATGATGCATCAACATCAACAACTACCTCAACCTCCACCCTTTCCAATGCAACAAATCACTCAACCATCGAAACAAACTCATTGGTTTGACCAAATGTGTGAAGTCATCACTACACATCAATCAAGGCATGAAGCAGGTTCACTTAACACACCACCAATGCTCACACCCGGTAACTATGTACAGTGGTCAAGTCGATTCCTACGATTTCTTGAACTCAAGAAACCACATGGCAAATATATGAGGAGAGTTATCACTGAAGGTCCATTTGAAACTCCGATCAACTTTGTCCCTGGTGATCTTAATGCTGATCCACCCGCACCTGATTCAAGAAGACGTCTCACTGACGCTCAACTTACTGCTGAACAACTACTTCACAAAGAAGCAGATGAATATGCTATGATCTATATTCTTCAAGGAATACCTAATCCGATCTTTCGCAGTGTTGATGCTCAGAAAATATCTAAGGCTATGTGGGAACATGTTCATCTCCTAATCGAAGGTACTCAATTGAATCAAGAGGACATGGAATCCAAACTTTATATGGAATACACACACTTTATGATTGAGCCATTGGAATCACTTGAGTCATATTACCACCGCTTCTCGAACATCGTTAATTACCTCGACAGACATAATATCATCTTACCAAAGATTGCTATCAACACGAAGTTTTTAGGATGTCTCGGTCCTGATTGGCAGAAGTATGTGACGTTTGTTCGACAAGCAAAGAATCTTCATGAGACACCATATGGTTTGTTGTATGATTATCTGAAACACCATCAACATGAAGTGGACAAAGATCGCGCTCTCAGAGGAAACTACTCACAGCCCTCACCTACAAACTCTTTGGCGCTTGTTGCTCAATCACATGTTCCTTCTCCATCACTACAACACAATGTTTATCCTCCAGAACAGGCTTATCTTAATTACCCATCTCAAAACCACACACCTCAGTACTCATCTTATGATTCCCCAATGCACACCCTCCTGCAAATCAATTTGCCACATATGACAACAATGACACCTTGTCTACACAACACACTGCTAATGATGACGATGATGATGAGGACTTCAACAGTCTTAACCAAGGAATTGCACTAATGCTCGAGCATTCAGCAAATTTTCCAACAAGTCCAACAATCGTCTTCGCACATCCTCCAACACAAGGAATCAAGCTGTCATTCATGATGGTCGCATTGAAGTTCAGAATCGTAACAGTGGAAGAGTTGGATCGGGTGGTTATATGGGTACCTCTAATTCTGGACAAAGGTTTACTAACAATGGAGGATTCAGGAACAATAATAGTATCCCTCAAAAAAAGGCTGAACTTGTTGAAACTGGGAATACTGAATAAGGGAATACAACCATCAGATGCTACAACTGCAATGGGATAGGTCACTTTGCAACTGCATGTCCTTCACCACGTACTCAAGGTAGCAAGTATCACAAGCAAGCATTGCTCCTAGCACTCAAAGATGAAGCCCGTGCCAACAATAACTCCAATGACAATAGCTTCATGGCTAATGCACATTCTGATGATGACATGGAAGATCTGGAAGCAAATGTTGCTGTTATGATCATAGCCAACATGCATGAACTCCACATAAGTGACTGATAACGCTCAAAGTTAACATGTTTTAGAAGCGTTATTATTGTTTTTATGCATGTTATTTGGTTACTTTTATATGCTTTTGCCACTAAATCGTATCAAAGTATGTTTTTGTAGCATATGTAGCCAAATGTAGGAAAAACAAAGAAAAAGTGAAGAAAATGAAGTATATGCGATTACACGAACATTCCCAATCTCAAAGTCCAAATCTGTGAAGTATTTCATAAGGAGAACCTAAGTTTTGTCATTTCAAAGTTCCAAGTTCAGAGTTAATCAAGTGTGTAGAGTGCATGAAGGAATACGCAAGAAAAGTCAAAGTCAAAATCAATCAGAACCTACCATCCGATCGGTTGGAGTACAACCGATCGGATAGCAACTATTACCACTCCCATCCGATCGGTAGCAACCCGCAACCGATCGGATGGACATTCCTGCTGAGAAGTATAACTTTTTGTGCACGAATCTTGGCCTTTTGTCTCAAAGTTCTAGGCTCTTCTTAGTGTCTTGTTGTCCAAGTTCTAGCATTTATGATCCTATTGATTGCTAGGAGTATTTGACAAGCCTAAAAGGACCTCTTGAGTACACCATTCAATACACAATTCAAGAGAACAATTACTCTCATCATTTACTCTCAATTATTATCATCATCAAGCTCTCAAAGAAGGCAAAATTCGTGCAGAAAGAACCAGGAACATTTGGAGAACCAAAGAAGCAACATTTGGAGGGCAAAATCTCAAGAAATCGTCACCAATACTTAGGTTATCAATACCTTGTCATTTGTTATCAATTTCAAAGCATTGTAAGACTTAAAACCATGGATTCTTATGTTAAATATTATGAGTTTATTTGCATGTTTGCTATGAGTAGCTAGTAACCTTTTTACACTTGTTTTGATGATGTTTTATGCTTAGTGATAGTTATGAATGTGATAACATGTTTTAATTCAATTTCAAGTCAATCCTAAGAACCAATTGTACCTTAAGTTTCATAGTGACATTTGTTGAGTCAAGGTTAACTAATTGATAATAGTTTCAAGGGTCGAAAGATTTGTTATTATTCAACTAGTTATAATACATTTGTCTATGAATGATTGTTTTTACCATAATTATTCTTGACTAAACAAAGAAACAAGAAGTATGATTGTAATGAGAATGCTTTTATAACATCAAATCGGATTGTTTGTAAACCTTTAATTGGACGAAAGTTTAGATGTTTATAAACAATTGTGACTTGTTTGTCTATAAATGAGTTACCTTTTGTAATGACCATTTCCTAAGAGTTTTTGATTTATAATAGGAGTTTATTCTTGTGTTTAAGATAACCATACCTTATGAACCTTGGATTGAACTTGAATTGATTGGTTTACACTTAAAGCTTGTTTTTATGAACTAAAATCTTGACGAAGGTTTAACTTGTAGAAACAATAGATTAGACCACCATCTAATTATCAAAACCAACATGATATCAAAAGTTATCACAATCATGTGTGTCATTGAGTACAAGACTAGTCTAAACAAGTGTAGTTTTTTAAATTATTGAATTTGCTTATTATCTTATTTGCGTACATTAGAGATTTACTTTTAGACTTATACTTTGATTCACTCACAAATTCCTGCGAACAATCCCGACTTACCATCATATCTTGCTATAACGGACGAGTACACTTGCTCATATGTGTTGTTTCTAGATCCGGTAATTCACCTTTATAAATTTAAAACTTGCACTAACAAAACGCACATCAGTGACTCAGGACCAATCTATGAAACTGATGGTCAATCTCAGGTAACTGATCTTAACTCATGCCTAATACATGAAATTGCCTCCCCTTCTGCATCTGCATCTAACAAGGAACAAGGAGTTCAAAATGATTCATTGTTATCTACACACACGAATAATCAAATGAACACAAAAGTTATATTTGATGATTATCAAATTAACCCGGTTGTCACATTTGATGATTCGGATACTGATCATGTTCACGATAACAATGCTCACGTTGAACATCGTGATCCTTTGTCTGATCCAGATTCAAAACTTCAGACCCTTCTCATGACTAGTAAATCCCAAAATATTAAATGTCAAGAGCTTAATGCTAGATTGAAAGAGAAAAATGCATTATTAACTAGGGATATTGAGTGCTATAAATTTCAACTGGAAAATGCTGAAAAACTTGTTAAATGAGAAAAAGGTTTTGAAGTTGCTTTTCAAAAATCTTATCTTAAAGAAAAGGAGTTAGAACATCAAATTTCTAAAATAATGGAATCTAAAAACAACTTAACTTCTGAATTGGAAAAACAAGCGTTTGAACACAAACAACAAATTGCACAAATTGATGCAGTCATTTTANGCTATAAATTTCAACTGGAAAATGCTGAAAAACTTGTTAAATGAGAAAAAGGTTTTGAAGTTGCTTTTCAAAAATCTTATCTTAAAGAAAAGGAGTTAGAACATCAAATTTCTAAAATAATGGAATCTAAAAACAACTTAACTTCTGAATTGGAAAAACAAGCGTTTGAACACAAACAACAAATTGCACAAATTGATGCAGTCATTTTAAAAACTAAAACTGAGTTGTCAAATTGTCAAGCTGAGTTCAAAGAACATAAACGCAAAACCAGAGAAAAAGTTAAGTCATACATTGATGAGATTGTTGAATTGGAACACAAGCTTAAATAATTTCAAAATGTCGTATATAAAACTGGCAATTCAGTTACAACGATTCAAAAGTTTTCAGTAAAGCGAACAAACAATGGTCACGGCTTTGCAATAGGAAGTGAATCACCATTTTTTTACGAATAGCACTCAAAGAGATTCCAAAGTTATATAGTTCAGATCATTTCTTTGACGATACTGTTGTTCGTACTGTTGTATATGATTGTGAGGAAGAAGAAGAACTTGAAGAAGAGAGTCGATCAAAAATGGAAAACGTTAAATATAACATACCTTTTGATTACTCCAAAATACCTCCTTTAACCGAGAGTTTTACTCCTCAAAAAGAGAAATCTGAAAAACCATGGTGCATTATCAAACCTCAAGAAGTTACTTCTTATGTAGCTCCTGTTAAACCAGTGGTGCAAATTAACGGTCCTTTACCAAACAATGAAAAACTTCAACCTTTTCCCACTCATTGTCGTGTACTTCGGTATTTTGACACGTTCAAGGAAGATATTGAACAATTAGATCAAGCAATAGAACGCAACTCTCAAATAACGGATTTTACTATTACTACTCCTCATGAGAGAGAAAAAAGAGAAGTATTTCAAAAACAGTTTTTACCTCTTGTTCAACACTTGCGTCTATGTGCTAACCGCTGGGAACAAGAACTTCAAAAAGAAGTCTCATCTATGATGAATGTTTTTTGAGAATCAGAACAAGCTATCTTAAAGCAAAAACGTCGAAATCAATTTTTACAAAAAGAAGCTGATCGACTCTTGGAACATGTTCTTAGTGCTGATATAATATCTGTGGTTATGAATTCTCTTTATGAATCTGGTACTTCTATGCTTATTGATGATCACAGTGATGATATTAAGTTGTTACATAAACAAATTGAGACATTAAAAGATGAAAACATGAATCTCCGACAACACAATAATGATGTGCAAAAGAAAATTTCTAATGAGATTTTTCAACTCAACAAAAAGCTTGAATGGTGTCAAAACCAAAGTCTTGATTTCGAATTGGAATTGCAAAGTCTTAAAACTTCCAAATCTTTTCAAAATGATAATGAGGAATTAAGTCACATTTCAAAATATGAAAAGGAAATTGCAGAATTGCAAGAAGTTTCAGACCATTGGCAAAAGAGTCGAGATAACTATCTCTTTTCTAACAGAAAGCTCAACAGTGAAATCCAAGATAAACAACACATTATCATTTAGTTGAAAGAGAAAATACGTAAACTTGAAAAAGGAAAATCTGTCAACACTAAAGTAGTTGCACCAGGACTGTACTCATTAGACATTACAAATGTAGAACAACACACGAAGAAGTCTAATTTGGATCCTTCCACTTCTACAGGAATAGTTGCCACTCAGAGCGTTAGCAGATCCAAGCGTAAACGTCTGAAAAGGAAGAATAGGATTTTGCAACGTAGAAGAGAGACACTAGAAGCCTCTGAAGTAGAAGAACACCCTAGGACTTTGAATAATACTCATCTTGCACTAGATTTAGATTCTGATTTGGCAAATTGTAATCCTAATCTTTGTGTAACGAATGATGAACCTTTAAATGCTTTGAATGTTAATGCTTCATGTGTGTTTTGTCATAATAGTATGTTATCTGGTAATCATTCTAAATGTGTTGCAAATTCTCTTTTATCTCGTTTTAAGAAACGTACATCAGGCAGAAAATCTAGGTTCACTAATGCTTCAAAATCTATCCTAGGACTTATGCCTTGTGTAGCTTCTAAGGTTGATGTAGTCACCCCAATAGTTGCGAACAATAATTCTAGGAACATGCCATCACTTAGCGAATTCACTAAGAAGAAAGAAAAATCTAGTTGGAATTGGCAATGTTGGTTACAAAGAACACATAACTTTAAATGGATTCCTAAAATTGTTAATATGTGTGCTTCTAACCCAACGGAACCCACAACTTCTTTGGGTTCCACCCTTACCGTTGTACCATCGTCGTCTCTTTTGTGTGATGCAGGTGGTCCAAATTGTTATCTGGATTGTTGATAGTGGATGCTCCCGATACATGACAGGCAATCTCAAACTGTTAAGAAACTTTGTCTCAAAGTTCATTGGTACTGTCAGATTCGGGAATGATCATTTCGCTGCAATTATGAGGTATGGGGACTATGTTAGTGGGAATATCGAAATTAGTCGTGTGTATTATGTCGAAGGCCTCGGTCACAATCTATTCTCAGTTGGTCAATTTTGTGATGGTGATCTGGAAGTTGAATTCAGGGAGAAAACTTGTTTTGTTCATGATTTACAAGGAAATGATCTTATGTCAGGCACACGTGGAAACAGTCTTTATACAATTTCAATGTCCGACATGACCACTTCCTCTCCCATTTGGCTACTTTCAAAGGCTGAATCGACAAAATCCTGGTTATGGCACAAACGGATGTCTCATCTCAACTTCAAAACTATGACTGATCTTGCTCGCCATAAACTAGTTGACGGTCTTCCAAGGTTCAGATATCCAAAAGATCACTTATGTCCCGCTTGTGAACAAGGCAAGAGCAAACGTGCACATCTGAGTTCAAAACCAGAACCTAGTACCGATCATGTTCTTCAACTTCTTCATATGGATTTATGTGGCCCAATGCGAGTACAAACGATCAATGGGAAACAGTATATTCTTGTGATTGTTGATGACTTCTCCAAATTTACTTGGGTCTATTTTCTTCGTAGTAAAGATCAAGCTCCATCGATGATAATCACCTTTCTCACAAAAATTCAGGTTCAACTTCGCAACACAGTCAGAATCATAAGAACAGACAATGGAACTGAATTCAAGAATCAAACTCTTCCTGATTATTTTGAAAAAGTTGGAATTGAACATCAAACATCAATTGCACGGACTCCCGAACAAAATGGAGTGGTCGAAAGACGCAACAGAACGTTAGTGAAAGCCGCACGAACGATGCTCATTAATGCTCAATTACCAGATTATCTTTGGGCAGAAGCCGTCTCAACCGTATGTTACGCCTAAAATCGTTGTATGATCAATAAACGTCATAAAGTCACACCATTGTTCACAAACGCAAGCCTGACATTCAACACTTTCGTGTATTTGGTTCTCTATGCTATCCAAATAATGATCGTGATTATCTTGGTAAACTTAAAGCAAAGGCTGACGTCGGTATCTTCATTGGATATTGTGAAAACTCAAAAGGTTTTCGAATCTACAACCGTCGTACTAGAGAAATTCAGGAGACTATTCATGCTAATTTCGATGAGCTCACAGATATGGCTTCTGAGCAAACAGCTTAGGACCCGCAACCAACCGTCTTAACTTTCCAGACTCTTCAGCTGAACCATTGTCACTAACTCGTAAAGAATTGGAAACATTGTTTTCTCCATTGTTCGATGATTCATTTGAGACACGTGCACAAGATGTATCCACTAGTTCCGCTTCTAAACCTGATAACATTCAAGTACCTGATACATCGGTTACTACAACAACAATAGTAACACCCGATGCACCCCCAACTGAATCACCAACAATAGACGAACAAACTGCTTCCAACACAGACAACCCAACTGAAGATCTGAATCAACCACAAGTACCCGAACCTGCAAATTATGATCCAAATGCGTTCTTTAATCCGTTTGCTCCAACTCCGAACCTTTCTGATATTGTTGAGTCATCAACATGCAATTTGGAATCAACTAATATGCAGCAGTTTGATAACCCTCACCCTTCAACACATCATTGGACTCGTGACCATCCAATCGTCAATATCATTGGTCATCCAACAGCTCCAGTTATGACTAGACAGAAACTTCACTCCGATGCCGAACATTGCATTTATGCTCTAACCGTTTGTCATGAAGAACCTAAAAACATCAAACAAGCTCTCACTTACGACAACTGGATTGAGTCAATGCAAGAGGAACTCAACCAATTCAAACGCCTTGAAGTTTGGGAATTAGTTGAACGACCGTATGGGGTTTATGTCATTGGGCTAAAATAGTTTTGGAAAAACAAATTGGACGCAGAAGGCACAGTTATTCGTAATAAATCACGTTTGGTAGCTAAAGGATATACTCAGGAGGAAGGAATTGACTTTGAGGAATCCTTCGCACCAGTGGCTAGACTTGAAGCTGTTCGAATATTTTTGGCATACGCTGCTCACAAAAACATGGTCGTTTATTAAATGGATGTGAAAACTGCATTTCTGAACGGTCAATTACGGGAGGAGGTATACGTTAGTCAGCCAGAGGGATTTGTCGACCCAGAGCACCCTAATCATGTCTACCGACTTAAGAAGGTTCTCTATGGTCTCAAACAAGCCCCCAGGGCGTGGTATTACAAACTTACTGCTTTCTTGCTTGCTAATTCTTTCACTAAAGGTTTATTAGATCCAACTTTGTTTATCCAAAAACACGGGGAAGATGTTTTAATTGTGCAAATATATGTTGATGACATTACTTTTTGTTCTACTAATAAAAAGTACTCAAACGCTTTTGCCAGATTAATGAAACAAAATTTTGAAATGTCAATGATGGGTGAACTTACGTTCTTCTTAGGACTACAAGTTCATCAATCACCCCGTGGAATTTTCCTAAATCAGTCCAAATACGCTCTTGAGATTATTAAGAAACATGGAATGACCAGTTGTGATACTTACAATACCCCTATGGCCAACACAACTAAGTTAGATGCGGATCCAAATGGGAAACCAGTTGACCCCACAAAATACCGAAGTATTATTGGGTCACTCATGTATCTCATCGCTAGTAGACCGGATATTGTATTTGCTGTATTTATGTGCTCTCGCTATCAGTCCAGTCCTACTGAACGTCACATCAATGAGGCTAATAGAATCCTTCGATACATAAAGGGAACCATTCACTTGGGGATCTGGTATCCGAAGGATTCCGTTTTGAACTAATAGCTTTTTCAGACGCTGATCATGCAGGGTGTATGGATACACGCAAAAGTACTTCTGGTGGTTTGCAGTTTCTTGGAGATAAACTTGTGTCTTGGCAATCAAAGAAGCAGGATTGCACCTCATTTTCGTCAACAGAAGCTGAATATGTTGCCATGTCTGCCTGTTGTGCACAAGTCATTTGGATGCGTACACAACTAATGGACTACGGTTACTTATTCAACAATATTCCGATGTACTGTGACTCGAAAAGTGCGATAGCGATCTCCTGCATCACGGTTCTACATTCTAAATCTAAGCACATTGATCTCCGATATCACTTCATCAAGGAGCATGTTGAAAGGGTACAATAGAGTTATATTTCGTGGGTACTGAATACCAACTGGCAGATTTGTTCAGGAATCCTTTAGCTCCCTCAAGGTTCGCTGAACTGGTCCACCGGATTGGTATGCGGTGTCTGACTCCAGATTATCTAAACTCTTTTCTTGAAAACAATTAACTGAGTCAAATACCAAAAATTTTTGTAAATATTTATCTAAAACAAAAAGACAAAATCAAAAATCTTCAAAATACCAAAAAGATTTTACATTTTTTAGGTTTTATAGTTTATATTTTTTTTTCTTTCTCGTTTTTTTCAAATGCAAGTACACTACCTTCTTCAACACTTCGGTTTATCAAAAATTTCACAATTTTCATACCAAGTGTTAGGGGGGAGAAAATGTTCTTCAAAATTCAAAAATCTTGTTCAAACATGTGTACTTGCATATTTCAAAAGTAATGATGTTATCTTGCTATAATGGTGGAACTTTACGGGTTATCCCTCGTATCATTTATTTTTATACTTTTCTAATTTCCTTTTTTTTTTTNCGTTACATTAAACCGTTAAATGTTAAAGCTTTTGGATTTTTAAATGATTGTTATGTAGTCTAGGGACCAATTATGCCAAAATGTCAAAGTTTTTTCTAAATCATAACCAAAACAAACACCCCCGTTTTTTCATTATAACAAAAAAACAAAAACAAACACACCCCTTTTCTATCAAACGGCTCTAAATCAAATCAAAAATCCGTGCATCTAATCTTCAAACCGTAAGTTGTTTTATGATCTTTGGCCTATTCTAATTAAAGGTTTTCAAGGAATTAACTTATCTATGGCTAGATTGTTCGCAATTTCAGTTTCTAGATCTAGGGTTTCGATAATCTTGTATGAACGTGATTTATATGTTTCTTGCTTAATGTTTCATAGGGCTTTTGTTGCTAATAGTGTTATAAACATGCCAGGAACATTTAATCATAACATCTAACACGTTTATTAGGATTTCGAAAGTTAGGGTTTTATATGATTTAGGTATTCTTGATAGGGTGTAGTTTTGTTTAATTATTGAGGTGAGATATGTTTGTTTGTGAGTCTATTTCATGCCAATGCTTGTTAATTGCTTTATTTCATCTCGTTAGCATGATTTAGAAAGTTAGGGTTTATGTTCGAATTGGGCGTTTTCATAGTTGTGTTATTGAGTCTAATTATATTGTCAATATGTGTTCCTATAAGTGTTAATTGATAAGTTCCATTGGTATTACGACATGATTATTCGAATTTTGTGTTCTAGATAAATTAAGGCTCGTTATGTTTTTTGAAATCTTATGAATTTGCCTTTGATGTGATTCTAACTGTTGATTCATACTCATTTCATCAGGTGTTCATTCAAGGAATCAAACTTTTCAAAGAAAACGTATGTCTTCAGGGATTTCAAAAATTCTTGTATAAGAATTTTTCGAAAACTTAGTTATCGAGATCTTTTTTTGATAATTTTTATCGAGATCTCTCGATAATTTTTTGAGATCTCTCTTTAACATATGTTATCGAGAACTCTTTGAAAATTATCGAGATCTCTCAACAAAATTATCGAGATCCCAAAATTATCGAGATCACAAGTTTTCGAGAACTTTCAAAGTTATCGAGAACATATATAAATGTGTTTTCGAGAACCCTTACTCGTTGAGTTATCGAGAACATTTGTCCGTCAAGTTATCAAGATCCTTTCTAATGAAATTATCGAGATCACACTTGTACAAAAGTTATCGAGAACACACTTAGTAATTGTTATCGAGAACACTAAATGTCATGTTTTCGAGATCACACTTAACATTATTTTTGAGAATTCTTTTGTTTTGTAACCTTTTCGAAAACATGTATAATGAATGAAAGCTCATGAATGTGTGCGATGTTTGTGTTGTAACCTTAATTATTAACTTGTGCTTGTGTAGTGTTAATGTACATGTATTTCTTAGACGTATTGTGCTTTGAATGTCTCATTTCTATGTCTTAAGATATATATGTTAAATTGCAATTACTGTTACATCTCAATTGATAATTAAATGAACCATAAATGCAACATATAACTTGTACGTCTTTGAATATCAAACATGAATGCGGACTAATAACTAACGAATCTGGATGTTTGATTTCATGACATTACATTTACAGAACACAATGGCTGAACACACTGTATCTGTCCCAGAACAAACTCTACCTCTACTCACACTAGGAGAGGTTGTCCCTGCCAACCACAACATCACTATAGGCCAAAACAATCCACGTATTGACTTAAACAAACTTCGTATTCCCGAAGATACATGCAAGATTGTTAAAGACATACTACTGGCTCATCCCTGCAAATCAATGCTTACAAAGTCTACATCAGTTCCAATCTTCTACTTTCATCAATTCTGGTACACTGCTCGGGCTAACTTGGACGATGAATCTTTCACTATCAAGCTGGATCGTCAGGAATACACCATAGACCTAGATGTTCTTCGAACCGTTCTCATGTTACCTACACCAAAAGAATTTCATCCCATGCTAACCGAACTTGAAATCCTGGATTATCTCATTGATCTAGGATACGATGTTCAAGATGAACTACCTCTCATCCGTCTGTCAAGATTCAACGTTAAATATCTACCTCAACCATGGAGAACGTTCTACATGTTGATTGTTAGATCTATTGCCGGCAGGAAGAGTGGTCACGAACATCCACGATTGGAGCACCTGCAAGTATTTTGGGGAATGATGAGCATGAAACCGATCAACTTCGCCAGTTCCATAATGAGCGACATGATCCATCACATTCAAACCGATCGTGAAAGGAGCGTGATTCCGTTCGTTAGGTTCACAAAGATGCTCATCGAACACTTCTGTGCGAAAACACCTGACTACATCAAGAGAATGCATGATCCCACAGAACCCAAAGACATCTACAACCAAGACTACAGGATCTCCTTCGTCAAAACCATCAAGTTTGTTACAAGGACCAAGGGAATGAGAATTCCAGACTACTTTCTGGATGAAAGGATTCAAAAGACTCAAAACTTCAAAATCTATGACAAAGCCTTTCAAGCTGGGAAAGTCGGATACACCGGTGAAGAAGAAGAACCAGCTTCCACAGTTCAAACCCGTAGCAAAAGAGGTGGCAAGACGGGAAGCACTAGCAGTACAACAACCTCACCACAATCAAAGTCTACGCCAAAACCTCCTACCAGACAAAGAAGGAAGGTCACACCAAAACCAATCATTCAAGATGAACCCACATCGTCATCTTCGGAAACAGAATCTGAGTTCGGGTCTGAGTCAGATGATGAGGAAGACTTCGAACGAAGAACTAAAGCAGGTGATGATGAAGAAGAGTTTCCGGGACTGGAACTGGCAAAACAAATAAGCAAGGAAACTCTTCACAAGGAACAAAAGAAAGGTACAGGGATCACCATCAATGAACCCAGTGGTGATTTTCATGATGAAGAAGAAGCAAATGAACCAGTTGATGAACCACTAGTCGACAAACGCAAACTGAAAAGCGTTATTGTCGATCCTAGAGCAGAAGAGAAGCAGCATTTGAAAGAACTAAGAGAAGCTGCACTCCTCAATCTCCAACATCCACAGCCTCATCAACGACCGCTCAACCTACAGGCACAAGAGGGTGGGTCAAGCAGCACGTTAGCTCCTCCTTCCACAACTTTGACTCAGATTGAAACGGAACAACAAGATCCAGAAGGGAATGTCATAATGAAGGAAGCCACAGAAGAAGATGTTGCAGACTTACAACTGGAGAATGAGCCTTCTGAGTTCATCACACCTAAGTTCCTTGATCAGGTTCAAAGAGAAGAAAAACTGAAAAAGAAAGCAAGTGAGGAGTCTAAAAGATTGTTTGGTGATGAACAACAAGACGAAGAATTCTTTGACACTAACCAACTTATCAACACACCTCTACACTCATCTTCAAAGGATCCTCCAATTCCCAAAGGTACACCTCCAAGGGATCCTTCTCCTCCTCCATCTGAACCTGAACATGATTCATCTTCAACATCATCATCACACCACTCATCTCCACCACCACCTAAGAAAACATCAAAAGGCAAATCAATCAAGAAAAAGAAGGGAAGCTCATCATCTATGACAGCATCACAAAAGATCAGGCACGATGTTGCTATGACAAGGAAGAAGAAGAAGGACACACAACCATAAGATATAGATTTGAAAGACCAAGTTCATAAGCTAGCAAAACAGGTCACAACCTTGACTACTCAAGTCAAGGATCTCAAAGAATCGACTTCTCTGGTTGAATAACTCCTACAAGCTGATATGAGTGGCATGATAAAGTCATACACCGAAGAATACCTCATCGACAATCTTGCTGCAATTGCTCAACCAGCAGTGTCTGAACTTCTTGAACCAGTCCGAACAGAGTTGAACTCCAGGATCAAGCATAGCATTGAACAAATGCTTTAGTCAACACCCTTTTATCTCCGCACCAACAGGGCTCCACCAGCACCAACTGACCTCACTACAGAACAACTACAAGCCCTGTTAGCTACAAAACTAAGAGACAAAGAGGATAAGACTCCTGAAGAATCAACGATGTTTGATGCACTCCAAACTATTGCCTCAAAAGAATCATGCAAGGAAGCTGCTGGCAAACACAAAAGATCAAGGAAAGCAAGAAATCAAAGACATCAAAAGGACCATCGTCTTCTCAAAAGCCACAGAAAACTTCCAAGACTCCACCAACAAAGCAACATGCACCTGCATCAGGCTCCCGTCCAACTCAATCAGAAGAACCATTCATGCTTCAACCAGCTGACAATCAGGATGAACCCGCATCACCTTCTCCCGAATCACCAACTCCTGAATTTCAAGCTGGACCATCATCAACATCAAATACCAAGGAGAAAAGGAAGTCTACAAAGTCAAAGAAGAAGAAGAAGAAGTCCACTCCATTCTTCTGGTAAGATGTGGAAGAAACTCCAAAATCTGATTGGTTGACCGACATGATCAAAGCACAACCTCCACTTGAAGCCGATGAACCACTGCCTGGAAATACTTTGCAGATTACTCAAAGTATCATGACGGGACTTCAAGTTGAGAAGTTGACCAAGGCTGAACTGAAAAGGATCAATCGTGATGCACTTGACTTTCTGAAGAAAAGATCAGGGAACGAAGTTGAACTCGAATACCACATGGAGAACATCGACTGGCTGAACCCTGAATCTAACATCGACACGCAAAAGAAAGACAAGACTCCTTACTTCACAGACTGGACAAAGCCATTGCCTCTTCAAGGCTTTCCTGAAAAACCTAAGATCCCATACCGCTACTTCTTCAACAACGATCTCCGATATCTTCAACATGCTCATGAGACTTCCAAGGAACGATATGCATCCTCACTGACAATTTCCATTCCAGCTGCCAGATACGACTTACCAGACATTGAAGAGACTACACCAATTTTCAGCAAATCAGTTGTCACTTACAACAGGGAAGCTCTTCTCGGTATTCAACATTGGCCTGAGAAACGAAAACTCGGTTACACTCACAGATTACACCCTACGTCAACTGAGAATGTCAAGCATCCGCTTCGTATCGTTGCTATCATGGAACTCGTGGAAGATAGAAGATTCAACTACACTTTCATGAAAGAAATCGTCGTCAAGAGATTGGATGAGAAGCAATACAAGTTTTGTGAAGCAGACTTCCCAGATCTGAACTTGAATGACATCGAAGATATGTATTTGCAAAAGGTTCAACGAAAAATGCTCAACTTCCCAAAGGAAACACAATACAACTTCATTGCATCTCTACTTCTCTACATCAGACGGGTAATAGTTGAAGAAAGAGTGGAAGATCTTCACCTGGGCGTTGAAAGCTATCAGAACAACATCAACCTCACCAAACCACAACTCATATTTCCTGGAATTCAAGGACTATCACAGTATACTCTTGTGCAACAACCATCGTTTGGAATCACCTACCTCAACAAGAAGAATCAACTTCGTCTTATGAGGTTCGATGAAATTCTGAAGTTCTGTGATGAGACACTTCGAAGAGTTCGTGAAGGGTTGGCTGAAAGATCGGTTGATGAGAAGAAAAGGTTACAAGAGGGTCAAGAGACTAGGTGGAAAGCTAATGGACGCAGAATGATTCGCAACTTTGTTCACACCATTGAAGAAAGACTGTACCGTCGAGATCAGATCAGGAGATTGGAAAGCTATATCGGTGTTCGACCTTTATTTCCGGTCTTGACATTCAGACGACCTGATCCACAGTTTACAAAATTTGATGCTTAGCCTACTGATGAACCCCAGCTCCCATTTTTCTGGTACCAACATTTCAATATTTTCATTTTATTGATTGATTTGTAAATTACTACGGCTTGTGCACACATTACAGTGTACAACCCGCACTTTTTACTTAAAGGACCCTGTCGTACGCATCAGTGCCACAATCCTCATAATAAGGAGCGAAAGCTTCTTACTTTTGAGTAGAATTAACAAACTTTTCATGATTTTTACAATTCTGCTCAAAAGACAAGTATTACACCTCAATAAGTAATCACTTGTTGAGGGGGAGTACTTGATCAAAAACATCGTTCTAAATCTTAAAGTCTTGATTAATTTCTTCCCATAAGACTCAAAAAGGCATATTTTAATCAAAAACGTATACAAAAACAACATTTAATATGCTATTTTTTTAGGGGGAGAAGATGAAAAGTGATTAAAATATGATGTCAAAAGTTTTATCTTGTGCGAGCTCGACTGAGAATTGACCCACGAATTGACAAAACAACAAACGTTAGTATTCGAAAGGATTTATCCGAGTAGAAAGTACCGTTTCGAGAAACTCTTTTTAGACGTTTACTTTGACGGGTCTAACTTCCTTTTAGGAATGTTAACAACTTCAAGTTAGTTATTAGGGCTAGTTATCACCTAAAAATTGATAATGTATCCCTTTAACAAAGCAACGTAAACGTGTCCCTCGGGTATATGTCTATTAAGAGTGGATCAATTCAAAAAGTGCCAACTCTTCCCGCATATGCAAATTTCTGAAAACATTCATAAGCACTAGTAGGTTACCCGCGCGTTGCGGCGGCGGGTACTCTGAAATAAAATTTTCCGGTGAATCATGTATTTTTGTTTATTATGTTCTTTTTTTCAATAAATTTATGGATATCAAGAATTTCGTTTACCTCGTGCCCGTTCAGGCTCATGCCCGTTCGGGCTTGTGCCCGTTGGCCCGTGACCGTTCAGGCTCGAGCCCGTTTGGCCCGCGTCCCTTCGAGATCGCGCCCATTTGGTCCGTTGCCCGTTCGGGCTTGAATATTTGTATAATAGCCGAGTACCTGCGCCTAGCGGCAACGATGTATAGATGTTGATAAAATTCTAGTGTGTCGATATGTTTGTGAGGTTGTCTATGTTTGTGAGGTTTTGTCTATGTATTTGTGTGTGTTCGATACTTGCATATAGATGTGGCGACTAATTATTGACTTGATATTGATATTTTGGTTTGTATCTGTATGCATTAGGTTGAATTTTTATGTGGTTTGGAGATTATGTCAGTTCATGTGCGTGTGTTCTATGATTTTTGTCAATCAACTACAATGACGAACATGTAAACCTACGATATTCAATATACACTTTTCCATTCTTAACATATTTGTATTATTTAGTGTATATATGTGGCAAATCTAGTTTTTTTAAAAGATTTCAAATACACACTTTTCCATTCTTAACATATTTCTTTTGGTAACTCTATTTAGACAACTTAAAAGAAAGATTTATTGCCTAAAGTACATTGCTATTATTTTTTGGAGTAATGTATAAAGATGATTCATGCATTTTCCTAAAGCTACTTTTGTGTGGCTCAAAAAATACATATTCAAGTGTCAAATTTGAAATTTTCAGTTTATTGAGCCGTCACTTTCAGCACCTATAACGAAAAACCAGTAACCAATTGGATCTTTGTTTTCAAATTTCTAAATTATGACTTCTTTCACTGTTTAAAAATTTTATGAATTCAAAGTTACAACTTTTTGATTTTGATAGTTTTAGTAACTCGTTACTCCAAAAGTTCATTTTTATCTACTTAGCACCCTTTACAATATAATATGAAGAAAGAAATACCCAATTAGATTATCTTCTAATTTTGTTCATCAAATTTTCTACTACCATTCAAATACTATTTGTGGCAATCAAGAGTTAATTTTTTTCTTACTTTATTGTTGGCTCTATCTGTCCTTTTAAAGTTTTAAGAATGATCCAACTATACTTGAGAGAAGCCTGTAGGCCATGTAGAGCTAGTCACATGATGCTTATCTACTCCAAAGTCCAGTCAAACGTCACACCATCTCCTAAAATTTTTGAATTAATGTATTGTTATAGGTCTTGAAACATGTGAAATATTTTTGTTTATAAAATATCACTAAATGCAATTAAGGTGTAGTTTGGTTTGGGGATGTGGAATGGTTTTGAGTTTGATTTGACATTAATAAATTGTTTGGTTTGAGTTTTCGGTAATAGCACAGTACTTGAAACCTTTAGACAAAGGTTTTCATAAAAGTCACCTAGTATACTTGGCATCCTGACATTTTATTCGGTTTCCTGACACTTAATCACAAAAGTCAAACAAAGGTTTTATTTTAATATTTAATAGTCCTTAAGTTGTCCTTTCCACTCTCACTAATATATGTTTAATAATATAATTAATGAGCCCGCTTTATTATATAATATATTAAATAAAAATTAATCCCAATTACACTTTACAAAATAAACAACATTAATACTATCAATCAATTTACTTTTCTTTTAATCTATACCAAATCCAAATCTTATTCTAACCCCATGATCATACCAAACGGGCCCTAAAAACAATATTACTTTGTACACATACACTTTTTCAACTAAAAACATCTTAATTTTACTATTTAACTATTATCATAATAATTTACCAAAAATCTACACAACAAATATATCTATAGTTTACTAAGCAAATATACCAACAAATTTTAAAACATAATTCAAAAATAAACTTACAAGNCAATTTTGTTCATCAAATTTTCTACTACCATTCAAATACTATTTGTGGCAATCAAGAGTTAATTTTTTTCTTACTTTATTGTTGGCTCTATCTGTCCTTTTAAAGTTTTAAGAATGATCCAACTTTACTTGAGAAAAGCCTATAGGCCATGTAGAGCTAGTCACATGATGCTTATCTACTCCAAAGTCCAGTCAAACGTCACACCATCTCCTAAAAATTTTGAATTAATGTATTGTTATAGGTCTTGAAACATGTGAAAAAATATTTTTGTTTATAAATATCACTAAATGCAATTAAAAACAATATTACTTTGTACACATACACTTTTTCAACTAAAAACATCTAAATTTTACTATTTAACTATTATCATAATAATTTACCAAAAATCTACACAACAAATATATATATAGTTTACTAAGCATATATACCAACAAATTTTAAAACATAATTCAAAAATAAACTTACAGGAAAAATAAATAAATAGATATATTAAAATAAAAATAAATAAATAAATAAATAAATAAGAGCTCTACAACAAAATTACACAAACTTTATATGAGAAAAAGTGAAAAACTACATAAATTTCCATACAGTGTATATTCCGGCAATGTCAAAAACAAAATATTAACAAACTCAAAAACAAAATTAATATATTAAATTATGTAACATAATTTAAGCAGTGGTTACAGAGTATATTCCGGCAATGTCGGCGTGGATTTCGGCAATAGAGACGGAGTTGGCAGGAATGGATCTACAAAGTTTACATTATAAATTTTAATAACAATAACCATTATAAAAAATATTAACAACAATTTTAAAATAAATCATACTATTTCCGACGATAGAAAATGTTTCCGTGAGCGGCACAACGTTTTCCGGTGGCAGTGTCAACTTTTTCCGGCGATCAAAATTACAGCAGCGGCAACAGCGGTTAGTGGCGGCAAGCGGTGGCACTAAAAAAAATACCAAAAACATTAGATCTACAAAGAAACATAGATTTACAAAAATAATCAATAGATCAAAAAAATATATATAGATCTATAAAAAAAAAACTCTAGATCTACAAAAAAAAGTATATAGATCTAAAAAAACTATATATCTACAAAATACCTCAAAATAAAAGGTTCGAGTGGTGCTGCTGTTGGATGGAGGCGGCGTTGGGTGGTCCGGTGGAGGTGGCGTCGGATGGTGGCGGCGTCGGGTGGTGTGGTGGTATGAGTTGTGATGGTTTTTTGGAGAGTTTTTTTTAAGATGAAAGTATTAGTGGTGGCAGCTGCGTATGAAAATGACGGTTTTAGCATGTGGCAGATCTAGAAGGTGGTGGCGGCGGATTTAGAGAGGTTGTAGGTTTGTGTATGTTTTAGGTTAGAGAGAGAATAGAGTAGATTTGTGATGAGTGTGTGTGCTTTGTGGATGGGTATTATATTATTTAGGTTTGGTTGGTTAGTTGAATTTTAATTTTTTTGGTCCGGAGTAAGGTAAGGTAAGTATAAATTTGAGGCTCGGGTGTTGAATCTTAAAATTCAGGTTTGGAGTAAGGTTCGGTTTTAGGCTGTGTTTATTGGCCTTTTATAAAGGAGTATAGATATGTGGAGGGGGAGTCTTACATAAAAAATCTAAAACCTCAAAGTGTTATCAAAAAGATTTTATACTCAGAAATACTTTGAGAGATTTTCAAAGATTTGGTTCAAAGGCATCAATAGGATAGTCATGGAGTTACAAGGTGACTAAGGATAGGAATAACCGTCCTATGATCCGCCAGAACCGGAGGGATCTACCCAAGGACATCACCAATAGTTAGAAATTAGAAGTCCTTAGGTATGATATAACATAAGGAGAAAAGAATGAAAGGAGAAAGAAGGGGTTGAAGAATTAAAAAGAAAATGAAAGAAAAGGGTGAAAAGAAATAGCCCTCCATTTATTCAACCTTAGAGCAGACACCGGGTTCAATTCATATGCTACTGGTAGTTGCTAAGGTGACACCGGTATTGAAGATAAAGACGTCATGGACCCAGTGACGCAATGCACCTAATCCTTCTTAGCTACTCAAGTTTCTCTCAAAAGATACTTGTTTCATTCTCACGGAGAACCCTGCATAATCTATTGACCATTCACTATGAGTGTGTCGATATTGAAAAGGAGGTACTCTGCTCCACACCTCCGACGACCAAATTATGCACGAATTGAGTCTAGAGCCACGAGATAACATATAAGATCTCATAGGAACACATAATACTACTACACATAGTGTTTCACATCATTGGACACTAAGTGTAAATTATCGATTCCTACGCAGATCTCAGCAATCTGCCTTGAACGTTTATGAGGGATTTACTTAGGTATTTCTTGAATGAGTGAACGGATATCCTGCCAGGGTTAACATCAAACAGCCCTGACAGCAGGTCACTTCGGTGATTCCTTGTGGATTACGCTTAGTGTGTTCGATGGTTCCAAACGGTCTACAGTCGTGGGGTGATCTCCAGCGACTCACCTAATCTTGGGTGTACTTATGTATGTCTGTGTAAGCCCTCTAGGGGGTATCCGATTAGGAACGGCCTTGGTAAGGATTAGAAGGAGTCTTCACACTATGCTGTCGACGAATTCTAATTTTGAACCTGTAAGTACCGGATGTATTATTGCTAACTGTTTCAATGCAGGTACAACCACCATCTTGAACACCAACTTCCACATGCTCATACTTGTATCACAACAACTATGAAAGCTCTCATGAAAGATCGAAGCAACATTTAAGTCAAAATAGATTCTATGCCAAAGAATCTACAAAGTGTTAAGACAACGATCTAAAGCAAAGCAACGTTTAAAGAAGGATTTTACGTCAACACTAAGAATGTTCATCAATGATAAGAGAGCTTCACACGTATGAAAAGTTTCAAAACATCAAAGATGTATGAGCATGTCGGAAAAACGCAGATCCACTAGAGGCTAAGGAAGTGACGAATGGCAGAACACAACATCACTTGATCACTATCACATCTTCAAAGATAAAGAACAAAGAACGATGAATCATTTCTACTACTCAAAGTTTTGAAGATGTCTAAAGCTATGAAAGTCAACAACTTAAGATAAAGATAAAGACGTCGAGCAACCTCAATGACCGTGATGAATTTCACTTCCTCATTACCGATCCTTAGGGGGATATTGTTAGGATCTAAGTTTATCACTATTTATCAAGTCTCGGTTATTTCAGAATATCTAATAGGTTGCTATTATGTTTACTTTACTTAAGTTATGTATGAAGTCCAAGTATACGTCCAATGGGCCTCAAAGCCCACGACATAGACTAGATAGGGAGGAAGGGAGTGTTGCCCTAGTCCTCACCTATAAATAGGACCTCATGTAAACATTTCATTTTGTTGGTTATTTCAATATCTAAAGGAAACTCTTGCACTTTATCTTTCTTATTTGATCTAATCCACCAAACTCTATTCTCATCTCATTTCTACCAAAACCAATACTTGTGTTTACAATATGGTGACCTAACATTCTGCGTCCAACTTGTTTTTCCAAATCCATTTTAGCCCAATGGCATAAACTCCATCTGGACGCTCAACTAATTCCCATACTTCAAGGCGTTTGAATTGGTCGAGTTCCTCTTGCATTGATTCAATCCAGTTGTCGTAAGTGAGAGCTTGCTTAATGTTTTTGGGTTCATCTTGACAAACTATTAGTGCATAAATGCAGTGGTCGGCATCGGAGTGAAGTTTTTGTCTTGTCATAACTAGAGCCGTTGGATGTCCAATGATATTGACGATTGGATGATCACGAGTCCAATGGTGTGTTGAAGGGTGAGGTTTATGGAACAGCTGCATATTAGTTGGTTCCAAATTGCATGTTGACGACTCAGCAATATCTGAAAGGTTCAGAGTCGGAGCGAACGGATTGAAGAACGCATTTGGATCATAATTTGCAGGTTCGGGTACTTGTGGTTGATTCAGATCTTCAGTTCGGATGTTTGTATTCGAAGTGGTTTGTTCATCTATTGTTGGTGATTCAGTTGGAGGTGCATCAGGTTCTACAGTGTGGTTGTAGGAATGGGTGTATCAGGTACTTGAATGTTATCAGGTTGAGCAGCGGAACTAGTGGATACATCTGGTGCACGTGTCTCAAATGAATCATCGAACAAAGGAAAAAATAATGTTTCCAATTCTTTACGAGTTAGTGACAATGGTTCAACTGAAAAATCTGGAAAGTTAAGACAGTTGGTTGCGGGTCCTAAGCTGTTGTGCTCAGAAGCCATATCTGTGAGTTCATCAAAATTAGCGTGAATTGTCTACTGAATCTCCCTAGTACGACGGTTTTAGATTCGAAATCCTCTTGAGTTTTCACAATTTCCAATGAAGATACCGACGTCCGCCTTTGCTTTGAGTTTTCCAAGATCATCACGATCGTTATTTGGGTAGCATAGAGCTCCAAATACATGAAAGTGTTGGATGTTAGGCTTGCGTTTGTGAACAATTTCATATGGTTTGAGTTTATGACGTTTGTTGATCATGCAACGAATTTGGGTGTAACATGCAGTTGAGACGGCTTCAGCCCATAGATAGTCTGGTAATTGAGCATTAAAAAGCATCGTTCGTGCGGCTTCCACTAACGTTCTGTTACGTCTTTCGACCACTCCATTTCGTTCGGGAGTCCGTGCAATCGATGTTTGATGTAGAATTCCCACTTTCTCAAAATAATCACGAAGAGTTTGATTCATGAATTCGGTTCCATTATCCGTTCTTACTATTCTGACTGTGTTGCGAAGTTGAACATGAATTATGGTGAGAAAGGTGATTATCATTGCTGGAGCTTGATCTTTGCTTCGAAGAAAGTAGACCCACGTCCATTTGGAGAAGTCGTCGACAATTACAAGAATATACTGTTTCCCATTAATCGTTTGTACTCGCATTGGGCCACACAAATCCATATGAAGAAGTTGAAGAACATGATCAGTACTAGGTTCTAGTTTTGAACTGAGATGTGCACGTTTGCTCTTTCCTTGTTCACAAGCGGGACATAAATGATCTTTTGCATATCTGAACCTTGGAACACCGTCAACTAGTTTATGGCGAGCAAGATTAGTCATAGTTTTGAAGTTGAGATGCGACATGCGTTTGTGCCATAACCAGGATTTTGTCGATTCAGCCTTTGAAAGTAGACAAATGGGAGAAGAAGCAATCATGTTGGACATTGAGATGGTATAAAGACTGTTTCCACGAGTGCCTGACATAAGATCATTTCCTTGTAAATCACGAACAAAACAAGTTTTCTCCCGAAATG